>PVKA01009749.1:0-67156 GCA_004027165.1 Ctenomys sociabilis | reverse complement strand
TCAGCCCCCTAACCCTACGTCAGAACCCCTCTGCAGCTCTGAGTATAGGAAACCACTATCCCCATAATACAGCTGACCCAAGAACACCAGCAGGACCACCTTTGCTGGCCGCTCCACACCAAAGGCGCTGGCCGCTCTTGCCTTGGGAACATCTGGAAGGACATCTGTGCAGGGAACTCTGCCTGGCCTCACTGGCTAGTGGCCTGAGCATGCAGGGTGGCAGCCGCAGTGGCAGCTGGGTAAGTGAAGGCATTGTGCGAGATGGCCGGCGTCAGCTCTGCACAGGGGGTAAGGGGTCCAGGCTTCTGGGGATGCAGGGATCAGAGCAGCACCCATCAGGTCACAGGGGTCCCGTGTGATGAAATGCGCTCCCAGAGCCGGGTGAATGCTGCTAGGATTTGGTGTCACCATCAGCTTGCCCTTGGCCATCTTGGTGTTGGCCTTAGCAAATTCAAGCCTCAGGGTCTGTGGGTTCTCAGGATCAAAGCGAATGCCATTCAGTGCATTCTTGGCCGCTTCCGCACCTGCCCAGCTGTCAAAGATCACAAAACCAACAGGCTGTCTGGAGGTGAGCTTGATCAGGGATCCCTCATATCCCTTGAATGGCCGAAAGAGCAGAGCTCTCTGGGTTTGATGTCCACAGGAAGCCCACTGACAACAGCGTTCGCACCTCATCCTCAGGGCCGCTGCCAGTAGGGCTCACGCTGGTGCCAACGCCAGGCTCGTCGTCCGGCTTCAGGCTGCTCATAGCACAGGGTGCGGCTCACATGAGCTTGGCGCGTGCGGAGGGTGTGAACCGGCCCATCCTTCCTTTAGACCTTAGCCCTTACCACCCCTGGGCCGGAGAACTCTGAGATCAAGAAGGAAGAGTCTCTGGAGGATGCAGAGCAGAACCAGTCCAGGTAGCAGCGCAGGGTGGGAGCCCCTCGGTGCTTTTAGTCTGCCATTAGCGCAGGACAGAGACAGAGGCACCAAGGATGAGGGAGGGTAAAGAAGGGAGAGAGGCAGATTCTCTGAAGGCTCCTCTGGGAGGTAAGTCCCCTCCCTCTTCTTTGGTCTTCAGTACCCAGTGTAGTGGCTGGCACCTGAATATGCTCAGTAAATACTTTGGAGAAAAGAAAATAATATCAAGGGGGCTAAGGTGTTGAGAAGCTGTGAGTGTTGCCCCCTAAAACTGGAGGCAGAAGGGGATAACCATAGTTCCTGGAGGGTAGGAGGGAGGCCCATGGGGATAAGATTTAGGGAAGACACACAAAGCCCACCTGTGGGCCCATTGCCTCTAGCCAGTGGTCCCAATGGCACCAGGACTGTGGCCACCAGATTCCTTCTTGAGGACACAGAACATGAGTCACAGCAATGACTCCAGCCCTAGAAGCCAAGCATCCAAGGCGAGGTCGGTGTGTCTGTGCGTCTGTGCTCCTCTCTGGCTGGTCCCAGGCCAGGCTGGGCCAGGCAACGGGGCCCTTTGCAGGAAGACGCTGTGCCAGAGCTTCGGGGGACCAGTCACCTCCCCAGTCAGAAGCTCAAGTCTGCTGAGGGAGCTAGGGAGCTGACCAGAGCCAGAGGCAGAGGTGGGGGTGGGGAGGATTACAGGGGAGAGATGACTGTGTCCCTTAGGCACTACTGGTCTCCTCCTGGGAGCCAGAAGCCACCTGTGTAGTAAGTAGTTCAGGGGCTAATCTTAATTAGGTCAGCAAGGTACAAGCTCTGTGCTCAGCATTCCATGCTCTATTGCCATCTAGCTGAGAACTCGAGCCCTCAGTTGGGTGTGACCATAGAGGGGGCCTGGGTCTATGAGTGGCTGCATGAGTTGAACCCTCACTCTATTGCCTGTGGAACATAGTAACCTGCTGGAGTGTGGCCCACTGTTGTGCTGCCACCCAGTTCTGGCTGCTCAGAAGCAATTATGAGCTGCAGGAACATGAAATGGTGACATGGAAGCTGCCTTAAATGTCACACTTGAAGACAATATGCCACAGTGCAAGATGAAACAACCTTGATGACCAAAAATGGCCCGGTCATGTAGGAGTGCGTGAACAGCTATCTTCTCAGTGAGACATGCTCTGCACCCCTTCTAACATGCCCCTCTCCATAAAATACACCTGGGATGCTGAGGAAGAATTGCAGATTTGAACCCAACCTGAGCAATTTTGTGAATCAGTGAGATCTTGTCACACACACAAAAAAAGGGCTGAGGATGTAGTTCCCCATGGGATCCCTGGTTCAATCCCTACTGTTGCCAAAATACATACGTAAACCTTCAGTCCTGATTTTTTTTTTTTTTTTTTTTTCTTCTTTTTGAGACCAGGTCTTGTTATGTAGTTCAGGCTGGCCTGGAACTTGTGGTGATAATCCTGGCCCAATCTCGAGAGTGCTAGATGACAGGTGTGTACCACTGTGCCTAGCTGACATTTCAATCCTCCTGCCTCAGCCTCCCGAGTGCTGGGATTACAGGTATGTGCCACCACACCTGGCCGTGATGTATTTCCACAGTTTCTACCTTTATTGAATAATGGATTTCTAACAACAAAAAGCATACTACTTTTGCTAATGAAAAAAGCTAAATGTATTTGCTTAGAAAAAAAAAAAAAAAACAAAAACAAAAAAACAACTAAGGGGCTGGGAGATGGCTCAGTAGAAAAAGCACTTCCCTGGCAAGCACAAGGGCCTGAGTTCAATGCCTGGTTCCAGCAAAAAAAACCAACAAAAACAAACAAACAAAAAAAAAAACCTAAAGACTATGATGATGCAACATTGGCTATTTCTGGGTGAAGGGAACTTCAACAATACAGTGTAACCAAATGTAGTGGCTCTATCTTGTTTTGGTGGTGTGGGGGAATTGGTTTTTTGAGACAGAATCTCATTATGCAGTCCATACTAGTCTTAAACTCACCATGTAGCCCAGGCTGGCCTTAAACTCATGGTGGTCCTCCTGCCTCAGCTTCCTGACTTGTGGGATTATGAGTATGCCCCACCATGATTAGCCCAACTGTAGTGGCTTTAAAGAACATTTTAAACTGGGAATGGTGGCACATACCTATAATTTCCAAGCTCTCGAAAGGCTGAGGTAAGAGGATCACTGTGAGTTTCAAGTCTATTTGGGCTACATAGTGAGTTGAAAGTCAGCCTTCAATTTCATAGTGAGACCCTATCTCAAAAAACCAAAAAAAAAAAAAAAGAAGAACATTATATTTTGGAAAAGGCTGTGCAGGGTGGTTCATCTGTCTGTGGCAGCGGCTGGGAGGGCTGGAACTGAAGGTTTCATTTCCTAAATGGCTTCTTCATTCATTTTTATGGCTTGGTATTTCTTGGCTTCATTCTCACCAGAAGGTCTCAGCCTCTGAGGCTTCGCTTATGGCTTGTGCGTCTCACAGTATGGTCTCAGGATAGCTCCAGTTACACAGCAGTGGCATTCTGATGGGAAGTACAAGCTACTGGGCCACACAGGGCTTGGCACACAACTAGCACACTGTCACTTCTACCATATTTTGTTGGTCCAGGAGGTCTTAGAACCCACCCAGATCTGAAGGAGTGTAGAAATAGAACCCCAGCTCTTTTTTTTTTTTTTCCAGTACTGGGGATTGAACCCAAAGTTTTTGAACCCAAGCTGCATTTCCAGCTTTTTCTTTTCTTTCCTTTTTTTTTTGGGGGGGGGGGCAAAACCAGGGATTGAACTCAGGCCCTTCCACTGAGCCATCTCCCTGGCCCCTAGCTCTTTTTCTTGAGACAAGATATCAGTAAGTTGCCAGGGCTGTGTATGAACTTGTGATCCTTCTGAGTGCTGGGATCACAGGCCTATGCCACCCTGCCTGGCTTCCATTTCTTGATGTCTGTGACTGGGTTACCCTGTGTGACTGCATGTGACATGGCAGATGTGTGACATGGAAGACACATGTGAGATGGGAGACACTTTTAGCAGCCATCTTTGGAAAATAACATCCCACAATAGTGCTACAGGAAACTTTTGCTTCTTCACTGCTCCTTTTTTAATTCTTCCAAATTTTGTATAATAAATGTACATCACTTTAAAAAAAATTTTTTTTTTTTTGAGAGAGGGTCTCACTATATAGCCCAGGATGGCCTTGAACTCACAGCAATCCTCCTGCCTCAGTCTCCTCAGTACTGGATTACAGGTGCCATCATACCCTACCATATCACTTTCTATATTTTAGGGAAGGGCCTACAGGGAGTTCAGAGCTACTAGAACCAGATCGAACTCACAGTGATCTGCCTGTTTACAGCCTTCCCCAGAGCTGGGATTACAGGCATGCACCACCACTAGATGCTCGACTGCCATCTAGCGCCCGGGGGCTAGCACGGCAGACCTGGGGATTGAACCCCTGGTCCCTGCACCTGCTTGCAGGCACTTTAATCCGCTGAGCTATTTGGTCAGCCCTCACATCACATTCATAATCAGAAAAAATACTGATACATGAAACATGGTACCAAAGAGTGCACCCAACCACAGGGCAGATGTTCAGTGGTCCTGTGGTTCATTATTTTTGGTGCTTTGCTCTGTTTCTAGGTGACTGATTCCAATGGGACAGGAAAGGGGATGTCTCAACATCATAAAGCTACTCCCACTGGGCACTCTTAACTTTTGGATTTCCTGATTCATTCCATGTCTATTTGGTTTTTTTTTTTTTTTCCTATTTGAAGCAACTGAATTCCTTTTGTCATGACCACAACAAAAGAATGCCAACAACTCTAATTTATATTAACTGAGAGCCAGTACTCAGTGGACCCAAGTCAGCCGAATAGTGTGGTAACATTAAATATGCTTATGTGTAGAACACAATACTGAATCCAGGGATTACAAAGTATACAAAAATGACAGTTCACTGTCTCTGAGCTCATGCTCAAGGCAGAAATGTAAGAAAATCATGAAGCAGAATATGTATAATAAAGGAAGCAACCCTGAAAATCAGTGTGTTGATGGAGGATAGGAACGCAGAGAAACTGGCTGGAGAAGAAAAGGTTTTGTGGGAGAGAACATATTTAAACTGAGTTATTAAAAAAGGAAAAAATATTGCAGTGCTGGCCCCATCCCTGAGGTGTGCTGAGACAGCAAATGAGACTGGGTGTGGTGGCGTGCACCTGTAATCCCAGTGCTTGGGAGGCTGAAAACAGGAGAAGCACTACAAGTCTGATCTGTGTAGTGAGACCTGTATACCCTGAACTAAATACAAAGAAAAAAAAAAAAAAAAGGGAAAAAATGGCTCTGATTGACAAGAGTTGAGGAATTTCAGACTGAGAAAAGATAAAACTTAAGAGGTATAAAAATATATGGTGTTTTTAGTGATATTTAGTAGAAAAGAACAGCAGGAACAGTTAATGCATGCTTCTGACCATCAAGACCAGGAATAGGGATCTTCTCTACGAAGATACCCCTTCAAGATTTTTGGAGAGTGAGCTATTTAATCAGTTTGAATTTCTGGTATTTTGACAATAATAGGTGCCATTGCAGGCCCCTAATGGGGGACACTGAGGCAGGAAGGCCACTGTATACATTATATAGCTACAGTCCAAAAGGAAGGCAGGTTGGGCCTTGACGAGGGTGTAGAGGAAAGGGTGTTAGACAGTGACCTGGAAAGTGCATTTGGAGAGCAGCAACTGGGTTGTGGCTCAGGGGCAGAGCATCTGCCTAGTGTGTGCGAAGTGCTGGGCTCAGCCCTCAGCACAGGAAAAGCAAACGCAAATATCTGAGGGGCCAGGAAAGTTAAAGATGAACTTAAGCTGCCTGCCCTAAAGACCAGGAATTCAGTGCAACACCAAGACAGGTGCTTTGAGTTGCCTGGGGGATGTCCCGCTGGAGCCAGCTTCAGAGACCAGGTTCAGGGCAAAGTTGTCACTGCACCCTAGGGAGTGAGACTTCTCCTAGGGAGAGAAAAGGCTGTGGGAAGAGTCAGGGAAGGGCTTTCTCTTAAGGGGCAGAGCAGGCTGGGAAAAGCAGGAGAACCAAGAGATGTAAGAACACAAAGAAAGGTCAATGTGGTGCGCAGCAGTGGGCATGTGCAGGCAGATCACAGAGGCTGTCTCCCCCCGACCTTTGTCAGAAGACAAAAGTGCATCAGTAACAGCACTTTTGCCCCCAGTGTAGCCTGCTTCCTTGGAGATGGTCTCTATGTGATCTATGACCCAGCAGTCACAGGCCACATGTGGCACCTGAGCACTGGCAGTGTGACAACTGGGGAATGGATTTATTCATTGAGGAACTGAGTTTTACACTGTAGAGCCAAGTCTCTAACTTTAAGACAACAGCTTACAAAGAAGGCTAGATTTCCAAATCAGCAGCAGAACTAAGGGCTACCAGTGTAAACGTTTTGTCTGCACTCAACACAAAGCACAACCTCCAAAATGAGCATGCTTCAAAATGGGCACTAATTCTCACTGGGTTAATGTGAATGAATTGGCCAACGGGGCAATTATATTGTTTGATTTGCTAGGAACTCTCACCAAACTTCTCATTTTAAATGTATTTCACCACCCCGCCCACCTCACTGCTTCATTGGGGGGCCACACCCAGGAGCCCGGGAGTCAGGGTTCAGACCCCTGCAGAGGGTTCCGGCACCTACAGTCTGCTCTACCCCTCCCAGGCACTGCACCATGGTAGACTATTCCAAGGCTCCCATACTCCAAAGCCATTCAAAGACACCTCCGTCCCTTCCCAGAGAACAACTTTATACATCAGGAGTTTTACAAAATCCAAAATAATTTTATTCACTTTTTCAGTTTTGCTTCCACAAGGTGTTCGGCGAACATGCTAAGGCGACAGAATGTCTAGTTGGTCACGACATGCAACGCTGACCGTTCGACTGATGACAGCAGCGACCACGCCCACCTGAGCTATGGGCCCCAGAGCACGAGGGGTCTGCAGGAACACACCGAACCACACGGCAACCAGCAACCTGAGGTAGGTCTCTTTACAGTACAAAACTATGCCAGTGTGAGACACTGATTAGCAAGAGCTGCTGAGAGTTGCAGACTTTGGAGAGGGGGAGACTGTGCGACAGCTGCAGTGAGGGAGGACAGGTCCCGTCACACTGCAATGTGGAGGGGTGGGAACGGGCAGAGGAAAGGTACCACTGGAAGCAGCGGCAGTCACCCGGCAATCTGCCAGGTTTCAGAGCTCAGAGCTCTGCGCAGTGGCCAGCTTGGGAACCTGAGGCAGTGGGACACTCTGTGAACAGACTGGTTCTGGTTTAGAAACAACGGCAGAAAGAGGAAAAGCGGGAGAGAACCCCCTCTGAGGGATGTGCCTGTGACTCCCATTCCTGATGTGGAGAGGGCCTGGGGCTCTGCCCCACTGCTCTCCTGACCGGACCGAAGCAACACCAGGACAGAAAGCAGGAGCCCTGAGGATTCACAGTGCTCTGCAAGGCCTCCTGTGGCCTGCTGGGCCTGCCCTGCCCCACCCATCTGCACTGGTCCGGGAGGCCAAGGAGGGGCTGCGGAGGGCTCACTATTGCCACATGTCTTCATCTGGACACCCAGAAGCCCAGCACCATGGAACCAGCTAGAAAACAAAACGCTACCCTTCCTACCACCTAATAGCAAAACCAGATCTCTAGTGCAGCAAACTGTACAAAAATGATAGAAAGGAATAGGCACTGTTATTAGCACAGTGCTTATTTTAATATAAAATAAACAGCTTACATTTTCACTGTAAATATAGGCTATGTACAGAATTATATATAGATATAGCTACACGTATAAAGCTTCATTATAGGCCTCTGATACATTTATAATTACGGTTCCCTGAACCTTTTAGAGTGCAATTAAGAACAAAAACTAGAATTTTGTTTACATGAATGTGGAATAAATACAATAATCAAAATAGGACTCTCCCTAAAAGTGAAACACACAAGCCAATCCTGAACTGCTGTGCAAAAGATAAAATCGGGAAAGGCAAGGTTTCGGCAAGAGGACATGAGGAGGGGCCCGCCCCAGGCAGGGAATGGCGATGCTCCGAGATCTGTCCGCAGGACGAGTTAGCCCTTGACAGCCACCTTGTTCTCCACAGCAGCGAACATGGCGTAGAATCGGGAGCTGTCGTTGGACAGCAAGACCGACGGGGTGTCAAACTCCACCACCTGCGAGAGGAAAAGCATCAGGATGTGGCTGTGGGGCGGCTGGGTTTTAGAGGGGCCACTGTGAAGGTGATGCAGGCAGAGCCTGAGCCCCTGGGGACAGCATCAGGGACCACTCAAAAGCCTCACTGTAACCATTTTTACAATAACCAGAGTGAAGGAAAGGCCAGGAAGAAACCAGCCAGCTTTTCCTATAAATCCCAACTCAGCCTTGGAGTGAAGAAAGTGATCCTCGAGGTTTGTAAATGGCAGGCACAGGGGTCGGTACCAAGGCTCATGTCAAAAAGTACAGAACACATTATTCAGCTGTGCAAGCTGACTTAGTCCTATAGGCAAAGATGGGGAGCTCAGCATGCCCAGCTGGCAGGGGAGGAACAGTCCTAAGGAACAGACTCCATCACCTGGCCATGCCACTGGGCTTGAACTTATAACCACAAAGCACTGTAGTAGTGAGCACAGGCCCTCACTTAGCTTGCAGGGAGCTCAGGGAGACAGGTCTGGCAGTCACTACAGACAAGGCAGAGAGCTACCAGGGAGGGACCAATACGGCTGCTTGGGCTGAGGCAGGCTGGGAGTCTCACGAAGCTCTTCCCATTTGAGTAATATCCCTCTTCAGAGACAGGTAGGTGGCACACAGGCAGAAGCATCTATCAGAGTACAGACCACTACGCCTAGAGGAGGTGAGACAGCCTACAGCCAAAGACAACAGCACAAGAGTGGGACATGAAGCAGGACAGGTTGGGGTCTGGCTGGGGGAAAGCCTGGCACTGCTGTGAGACTGCAAAAGGCAAACGCGGGCTAGATGGATGTGATAAGCCTGGGGTCAGTGCACGTGCTTGCTGGCCTATATCAAGGTGCCACTGCTTGCGAACAACGAAAGAACAAGTGGTTGGGATGCAAGAACACAGGGATCTCCCGGCTGCATCCTCCTAGCCACATTCAGGAGCCAGCTGCTACAGCTGCTTATCTCATGCTCTAACCAGAGGAAGATACAACCAGCCCGCCACTGGAGGCCAGTCCTCTCCCCAGATGGGGCCTGACAGGGCTCCTTACCTGTCCCTGGGCCAGCACCATGATCCTGTCAGAGCCGAGAACCGTGTGTAGGCGGTGGGCTATCGTCAGCATGGTGCAGTCTGCGAATGCTTCTCTGATGGTCTCTTGGATCAGCAAATCTGTCTCTGTGTCCATGGCAGCTGTAGCCTCATCCAAGATTAGAATCTGACCAGCAAACCAAGGAGGAAGAGGGAGCCACTGACTTCCTTACATGCTCTCTTTATTTCAGTCACGTTAAATGTAGTACATTCAGTTTTACACTGTAGCTCGTTTCAGAAGGCACACAGAATGCTGACTCTGTGACGTGTACAGCAACTTTTCTGGACCTTCCCTTTTTCTGTTTCTACAAGGAGGATGGTAGCTGACCCTTTGGTGGTATGGGATTGAACCAAGGGCACTGAGTATATCTCCAGCCCATTTTTGAAACAGGGTCTTGTCAAGTTGCCTGTGCTGGCTTTGAACTTGTGATTCTCCTGCCTCAGCTTCCCATATTTCTAGGGTTGCAGGTGTGCGCCACTGTGCCTGACTACCTTGTGGTCTTGAAATCTTCTGTCCACGGCCTATAGTACTACAACTCACTGAAACAAAAGCTGTCCTTGTATTCTAAAGGTACAAGAAAGTTAAAAAAAAAGATCCCCAAGAACCCAAATTATAAGGTTAATTTAAAAACATGCCCAGGCATGGGGGTGAACCTCTATAATCCTACCACTTGGGAGGCTGAGGCAGGAGGATCACTGAACTCAAGGCCAGGGTTACAAAGTGAGCTCAAGGCTAGCCTGAACTGTGTAGCAAGACCTGTCTCAAAAAGCCAAAGACAAGACACAAGGCTTGTCATGCTCTGGGAAAGTTCCCCAGGCTGGAGGCCTTGGGCCAGGCTGCATCCTGTGCTCCTGTTATTCTCCACCCCCAACTCCCTCACCCTTGCCTGGCGAAGTCCTCACCTTACAGTGGCGAAGCAGAGCCCTGGCTATGCACAGGAGCTGCCGTTCCCCCACTGAGAAGTTGTCCCCATTCTCCATCACTTCTGACTCGAGTTTCAGAGGTAGCTGAGCAATCTAGGGAGGAGGGATGCAGAGATGTGGGGAGTAAAGACCCAAACTTGGTTGCTGAGAAATCCAGGGCAGAAAGCTATTACCTGAAGTAGATGAAAGCCCATGAGCTGCCATGAGGCTCAAGTGGAGGAGGGTGTGGGTGGTAAACATGCAATAGGACCCACATTGTCTTGGGCACCTCAAACACAGGATTCTTTCTGCTTTGTGCCATTGGAACATTCTAGAAATTCTAACTTTAACAGGCTCCCAAACCCTGTCAAATAGCTCTCACTTTGGTCCTGGGAACAAGATCATGCATGGAGATGGGTAGCTGAAATCCCACTCCATCAGCCCAAAGGTGCTGTAGGCCTATGCCTGCTGCATTGCCTTCTTTGTGAGCTGAGAGCCTTCTATTCCTGCAGAGAAGGAAGCAGGGCTCAGCTAGCTGAATCAGGGGAAGGCTCAAACCAGGGCACTGAAACCAGCACTAGCCAGTAGTACCTGTCTGTAGACCAGCTGCTGGCAGGGCCTGTGAGAGCCCCAAGAGGTCTGTGATCTACCATGGTGTGGTTCCTGCAGACTCAGTAGTATGCTACACTATTAGTGATAACCAGAAATTAAAAACAGTGCTCATCTTAAATAGCTGTTTACTGCCTTCTTAGCCAATGCAGAGTCCAAGGCTGACCCCACCACGGCAGTGTGGGAGGTGTAGCGAGGAGACCAAATGTGCTGTTTGTATCTGAAATGCCTGAGCAGCCCTGCAGGAAGCACCTTTCCACAGACTTCCTGGGAGTACAGGGAAAAGTGACCATGGCCACAGGGAGCCAGAGCAGGCTGGTGAGTGAAGGCAGCATCTTCCCTTCTATCTGTACCCAGCCCCTCCCCCCAGCTCTTCACTTACACATTCTTTCATGTGTGTCCTTTCTAGGGCATCCCAGATCTGGTCTTCAGTATACTGGTTGAAGGGGTCCAAGTTTGATCTGGCAAAAAGCACAGCAGCAATTTCTCAGAGGCCAATGTTTAAGTAACCAACATGCAGCAGTTGTCTGTGCTCAAAGTGGAACATGCACACAGGAAAAGGACAGAGAAGTTCAGCCCAGGGGTCACAGATGGCTCACTCCTTGCCAGCGACAGAAGAGTCAGGGAGCAGACTGGGCTTTCCGTTCTTCTCTGTAAATTCATGGAAAAAATTTACAGATACATAAAATAGAAAACAAAATGATACTCCTAGAAACACAGTGCTGACACACAAGCATCTGGAGTTTTTCTATGTACACCTGTTAAAAGTGTATCTGTGCAGTATAGACAAAGAAATGCACCTGCTGAGTCCCGTCACAACTGCAGCTGCCTGTCCCAAGAAGGAGCTGACTCGGCACAGGAGAAAGGGCACAGAGAAGAGCAACTCAGGAGGAGGGGATTTTACAGGAACAGAAGACCAATTTGGGGACAACCCTCACTCACTGCACTAACCATATCCACCTCACAGCAATCAGAGCTGACACTTCAAGAACAAGCCTGGAAGAGTGTGGCTATCGCTCTAGACGAAATGTGAGCATCACGGGACAAGGACACAGAAACCAAAGTGACACGTCTATAAGCTAAGGGACATCAGATGGCCACCAGCCACCAATCAGAAGCCAGAAGAGGAAAGGAAGTTCCTTCCCTTGTGAACTCCAGAGGGACTAGGACCCTTCTGCCATCTTGACTTCAGACTTTAACCTCCAGAACCATGAGAACATACATTTGTGTTGTTTTAGGCCACCTGGTTTATGATATCATTGTCCTTTGGTGTCCACAGGGGTCTGCTTCCAGGGCCCCCTGAAGATACTGAAATCCATGGCGTTAAATGATAGAAAATGGCCCAAGAGTGCTGTCCCTTGGGAAAAAGGTGGGAGTTCAGTGTGGCTATCGCTCTAGACGAAATGTGAGCACCTCAACCCCGTGGGATGCAGGGAGGTGAGGCCCTGGGAGGCCATGAGGCTAGGCCAGAGCATCCTGGTAAGACCAGTGCCCTTGGACAAAGAGACAAAACTTGCCTGGTCTCCTCTGCACATGCACACCCAGGAAAGACCATCATTGGCCAGGAAAGAGGCCCTCTCCAGGGCCTCTGTGAGCCTTACATTTTTGCTTATGCCACCCAGCTGGTAGCATTTTATTATAGCATCTGAGGAGACAAAGGTGTCTACTAAGCCTTCTTGAATGAGTTCAAATGCCATTTCCAAAGGGGGCACTTAGCTTTAACCTCTAACCAGTCCATTTATTTAAACACAGGATGATCAAATGTTGCATTTTTTTTGTTCACTTTATAATAATCAGTAAATACAAAATGGACACTTTCATTGAATTTGTCCACTGCAAGAATTTACTGGTTGAAATGATCTGACCAAGCAACACTCAGAATAAGCTGTGAGGAGGTAAAATACCAGTCTGAATCCTACATGGTCACGACAGCACACAAGAATGTAAACCTTAGTGGCTAACAAATGCTAGCTGGACAATAAAGATACTTGCTGCTTGCTGTTACTGGCATGTCTGCATATTTTCTTTTCTCTGGGGCTCTCACCTGGGTATACACTCCTTCAGCACTCCCCTGACCCTGACCAGTGGTGTAGTCAGCAGGATGAATACAGCATTTCCCTCCTTGGCATCTGCCCTCAAGGTTCACAGCAGCACAGCAGCACAGCAACTGGGGCAAGCTCCTGACTGCCTCCTGCCAGCGCTGGGCCAGGGCCTCAAGGACAGGCAACCCCTGGCCACAGCTGGCCCAGCAGCGGGAACAAGGACAGCACATCCCACTGGCCATGCCTAGTGCAATGGACCAAGAAGGACTTGAATGGCTAGCTGCTATGGAAGTCAGGCTGTGGGACCCAGGAAGCACTGCCTCCTCCTGAAGCTTTCCAGAAGCTTCTAGTCCTCATTTCTGAGTGAATCTGCAGGAAAGTCCCCTGGTGCTGCATATGAGGTTGCTGTCCCCCAGAAGGTAGAGGTAGAGAAGCCCCTGGCTCAGGGAGGTGGACCACGAGGACCAGGCACCTCTCTCTACCCTCATACAACATATATTACCTATGTG
This sequence comes from Ctenomys sociabilis, assembly GCA_004027165.1. Lineage (NCBI taxonomy): Eukaryota > Metazoa > Chordata > Mammalia > Rodentia > Ctenomyidae > Ctenomys > Ctenomys sociabilis. The sequence continues at coordinate 53,912 of PVKA01009749.1, read as the reverse complement.
GTCAGAGTTAAAGGAGCTGGTGAAACAATGGAAACAAAAGAAGGGTGAACTGGCTATGGGGTGAAAGGGCTGCTAATCCTACAGGAGAGTTCCCAAACAGCCAGCAGAGCCAGCACCCACCCTGCTCAGGAAATGGGCTTCCTCATGGCATGGCACCAGGGTATGAGTGGCTGGTGCTGGGAGTCCACATGCCACCCAGGAATGAAGGCTTTGGCGCTGAGGCCAGGCTTTGGTTGTGGCCTGGAAGTGGCTGCGAGGCACTGGCACTGAAACTGTGCACTTCATAGTGGAGCGGAAAGGACCTCTAGTGACACCAAACAAGCCACACAGTCTGCCAGCGACAGGAAGACCAGGGGAACTGACACTGCTTTCAGTTGCCAGAGCTGAGCCAGCCCCTGGGGCTCAGGCAGTGGGCGCTCCACGTTGTCCATGCTCCTGGGAAGACTTCCAGGGTTGTGGGGCTGCTGGGACCTATGCCAAAAGGAAGGGAAGCAGAAGAGCCCTACTGGATTTTGTTAACAGTTGAGAGGAGCTTAAAGCTGGTATTCTGATTGAGAAGCAACAGCCATATCCTGTGAAAGTATCATAGGGTAGAAGCACAGACTAGATGATCCTGGCTGAGAGCTGGGTCCACACACAGCACATACATGGACACCTGTCCTGTCCCAGGCCCCCACCCTCATGTCTGGAGATCATACTTGCAGCAGAGGTGGCCTCCTCTCCAGCCTGCCAGTTGGCAGCTGAACAGGCAATGGTATTGGGGCCAATGATGTACAGGGCACAGGAAACCATACAGGATGATGGATTACAGGTTGATACCTAGCTGCTATGCAGCAGGGAAAGAGGGCCCTCTGGCCAATGCCTGGCACACACATGGATCCAACTATAGTACACACCTACAATGGATGGCAGCTACTGTCCCAAGCCAGCTTGGAAATTCTTGGGTTTAAAACTGAAAAGGGAAGATTGCACCAACTGGCAAAGCTGCAGGCTGTGTGGCCACTTAGAATGCATGAAAAAGGCCCCTAGATGTTACAGGGACAGTTGGGTGGTCTTTAGGCGGCTGACACTGGTTGCTGGCCTAGACAGCCCAAGACTGGCAGAGAAGGCACTGATTCTATGGCAAGACTCCTGGGAGTGGAGCCGAACAACTAAGCATGTGGTGCAGCATGTTTCAGGATACAAGCCCCTCCCCTCACGTAGCAGGTGGCTTAACAAGGCACTGAATGGTTGCTTGCTGCATATGGGATGCTGCTAGGAACAGGGTCTGACCAAGAACCAATTTCACAGGGACCCAGTGAGAACAATGGGTCAGACACAATGTCAGTTGTTGAAGTGTTCCTTTGGGTCCCTGACCCCAATACCTAGCATTTGGGAGGCTGAGGCAGAAAGATTGCCATGAACTTGAGGACAGCCTGTCTCAGAAAAAAATAAGAACAAGAAAGAATTGGCGCTGTCAGCATGCCCAGAAAAGGTGGCAGAGTAGAGGTGCAGACAGAAGATGCAGGTGAGGATGACTTCCTCGGTTACCATTTATCGATGCCTGTCCCAGGGCAGGCTCTGTACTAATTTTATTTGCATGAAGTTTTGCTACTTTTTTTTTCTTTCACTTAATCTATATAATGAGTCTTAAAAAACATCCCTATTTCCAGCTGAGAAAACAGGCTTAGGAACAGTACCATGCCCATTCGAGGGGCAGAGTCCTGGTCCCAAACCTGGCCACTCTTCACAGCCCACGCTTGATCTAGTTAACAAAGTGGACCTGTGCAGGGGACCTCAGCTTGCTTCCACAACACAAGGCACACAGTGTAGGGGGGCAGTGGCATGAGGTCCCAGAAGGAAGCTTAGCCACGGCACCTCTGTGGCCTCCCGAGGCACGAAGCACACAGGTGCCTCTCTTACCTGACGGTGCCGCTAAACAGCACTGGCTCCTGAGGAATGATGGAGAGTTTGCTGCGCAGGTCAGCGAGGCCAATGTCACTGATTCTCACTCCATCGATCTTGATGCAGCCTCCAGATAATTCTACCAGCCGGAAGAGGGCCATCCCCAGGGAGGACTTCCCTGGTGACCAGAACAGGCAGGAAAGGGGCTCTATTAATGGCTTCTGAAAGACAAACCTCATTCATCCCCAGGGCAAAATCATCTTTATTTTTGTCTAGTTATTCATTATTTTGATGGAGATAATGGATAAAGCATAGGAAGAGACAAAGATGTAACTACACATCGAGTGTTCAAATCCCACAGTTGCAGCCTGAGGCAGGCAGAGATGGTCCACGTCTGTGACAGTAAACTGGAAACACCTGTTTCACCTCAGGTTCCCTGCCTGCCCCACCTTGAGCACAGGTGCACAGGGGCAGTGCTCCCCGGCAGTCCCTTGACTATGGCTGAGGGGGACATGAAGTCAGGGCCCGGCAGCAGGGAGCAGGAGAGTTTCTGGGAAATACATGAGGGAAGATGGCTTCGCTCAAGCAAGTGCGATGCTGTGGATGCCTCTTGAATAATAGGGAATGGGGGTAGCAAAGCAGGCCTGGTGGACACATTACCAAGTTCTGTTGCAGGAATGGGTGAAGTTGAATTGAATTGACATTTGAAAAGCTATGCACATTAAGATGCGTCATGTAGATGTACAAACCCCCAAAATAAATATCATTATGGGCTGCAAGTGTAGACTAGTAAGAGACACCAAAGAACACTTAAACAAATGTTTTAGAGGAAAAAAGCTATGTAATAGAGGAAGATAATCTCTCTCTCAAAAACTCACTACTCCAATTATTCTTATCAGTCCAGCCCTCTGCACTGGGCATCTGCTTAGCAGAAAGCTTACTGTAACAATGTGGTACAGATATCAGAGCTCAGAGTTTACCTGCAGCCCAGATGATTTCTCTAGGGTAGATTCTTGAACTAAAGTACCATGCACAAGATGTAGGCATCTACAAGGTGCTTTCTGTCCATGCAAATGCACATAAATTCCCAAGAAAACACAAACAACAACCACTGCACTTTCTACACCTCAGATTCACAGTCACTGGGCCTCCCATGCACCCCTCTCTACTCAGCCAGACCCCTACACACTGCTGCCTTAGTGCTCTGACTCAGCGGGAGAGCCCAGGGGAATGCAGCATGACTGTCGCTGCGTGAGGTAGAGGTGCCGTACTAAGGGCACAGACAGTCTGCCTGGTCCATGGTGTCTACAGCCACAGTCCTGCTGTCAGGGTTTGTCCTCTGAGTAGGACCCTGCCAAGTCACCGTATGGCAACATGAAGTCCAAGAAGGCTGTACTATGGTTCAGGCTGTGATTTCTGGCACACAGGAAGTCCTTGTAGGCCTCCAGTAAAAAACCAAAAAAACCGATCTGCCTGAGGTCTTTACTGGCACTTGGCCACTCCTGTAAACTCTGGTGTAAATACAGAAAGCCACAGGGTGCTGGGAAGACAGCTGAACAGCTGTTGAGACCTTTCCACAGCTGTGCATCTTCTTGGGCTGCCCAAATCTCAAGAAAACTTCCAGTCTGAACTGGCGACAAGAGAGGCACTCAGTGGAAATCCTAGTAAATAGCATCTTCCTAACTGTACATGCTGGCACACATCCACCAGAAATGGGTGGGGAAGCCTGGCCCATACCAGGCTGGTTCTCCTAGAAACCAGCGACTACTCAGAACTGGGGGACTTGGAAATTCCTTCCTGCCTTACATAAGGAGGGAAGGGAGCAGCTTCCTTAGGACCCACGCAGAACCGTACCTCAAGATGTAAGTGTGGGCTAGGTGTGGTGGCGCACATCTGCAATCTCTGTGCTCTGGGGGCTGAGGCAGGAAGAGCTCAAGGCTAGCCTGGACTACACAGTGAGATGCTGTCTCCAAAAGCAAAATAAGAAAACAAAAAATCCCAGCAGGCAGTCTTACTTGCAGAGTCTAAACTCTAGTCCTTACTGGGCTTCTTCTGGGCTCACTGACCTTGTGCTGGTGTTGTCATGATGGAATAAGCCACGATAGGACCCTATTGCCCTTTTTGCTGGCATGGCCCGTTGGTACAAAGCCCTAGAGACAGAGAGAAGTCGCCCAGTGCAGTGGTCTGACCTAGTACCTTTTGTTCAAGGAAAACATTTGACCTGTTTATTTGAACACCATTCCTGCCCTCACTGTATCTTCTATTTTACTTATTGCAGTGCTAGGGGTTAAACCCAGGGCTTTCACACTAAGCTATATCCCCAGTCCTTTTATGGTTTATCTTATTATTATTATTATTATTTTTATGTATTTTGGTACAGGGTCTCATAGTGATCCTCATTTTCAGCTTCTCCAGTGCTGAGATTACAGGCATACAACACCACGCCCTATTTTGGTGGCTGGCTCAGTACACCCAGGGGTGGGGCTGGCACAGCATGTGGTATCTGGGATAGAACTCTGTTCCTGCACTTGCCTAAGCAGGCGCTTAGTCTGCTAAGCTAGCTTGCTGGCCCTTATTAACTTTGAGATGAAGTCTTGCTAAAGTGGGTCTTGAATTTGCAACAACCTCTATGTGCTGGGTTGTAGGCATGTGCCACCGCACCTGGAACCTATAATTTTCATTTTCTTACTTCTCCTCTGTACCTACTGTTTAATATAAAGTTCTGGTGAACATTTGATTTCTCTTGCTTGTGTTAAAAGGGGAATCACAGGGAAGGACACCAGTGAACTTTCAATGCACTCTAGGGGCCAAAGCATAGGGGGTTGAAGGAGAGAGTAAGGCAGGGGCTTCTGGGACGGCCAATCTCTTGGTTGAGGATCAGCTTCCTGAACAATACACCAGAGGAAGCTCTCATTTGAATGTAATTCCCTCAAGCAAAAAGCAGGCAGGGGCCTTTCCTTTTCTCCTAAGATTTTTTTTTTTTGAGATGAAATCTTACTGTGTAGTTCAAGCTGGGCTTGATCTCACACTGTAGCACAGGCTGGCCTCAAACCCACAGTGATGCTCCTGCCTCAGCCTCCCAAGTTCTGGGATCATAAGCATGCACCACCACGCCCACCCTAAGAATATTTTTTCAAAGTCAATTGATCAAAACTAAAAAGTCTCTTAATTTTTTTTTCTCATGGCAAGAAAAAAAAAAAAGCTCGATTTTTGATGCCAACAAACCACAGGGCTCAGAAAGGAAGCTAGAGATGACTGAACCACAGAAGTCTCTTACAAGATAAATAAATCCCTTAAAAAAGAGTCAATCTTTGAAATGTTACTGAAGAAGAAAGAAGAAATGACTTAATGTCTTCATCCCAGGGTCCTAAAGATATGAACACTTACACAAGAATAAAACCAAACATGTGAAGCAAAGGCTAAGCCTCTCTTTCAGCAGGACTGTCTCCTGGCCAAGCTGGCCCTGAGCTCACTATGTAGCCCACACCAGCCTTGAAACTGTGGTCCCCAGAACTGCGGACTGCAGCACCACATTTGCCTTCATTCTTTGTTTTTTAAAACTGACATCAGATTAGGAAAATGATTTCTACCTTCAAAGGACTACAACTTCCATAGAGTTGTAAAAGCTTTCGGCACAAATTAAGGCTATACTAGTAACAGTTCACAAAGTCACCAAAATTCTCCCCACTTTCGGGTGCTGGATAAGTGCAAGGGGCTGAGTTCAATCCCTGGTTCTGAAAAAAAAAAAATTCTTGCCACATTTTAACTTCATAGAAAGAGATATAAACTAGGCATGGTGGCACACACCTATAATCCCAGCACTTGGTAGGCTTAGGCACAAGGACCATTGTGAGTTCGAGATCAGCCTGGGCTACACAGTGTTATTAAGGCCAGCCTGAGCTGTATAGAAAGACCCTGTCTCAAAAAGACCAAAACAAGAAAGAAAGAAAAAAAAAAGATGTTCACTGCAGTGAAAACTGCCACCTTCAATTCTTCGTCAACTGAGGAGTGGTCATTTAAATCTAAGTTATTGAACATCTGTACACAGAATTGTATATCACACTATACAGCACTCATTAAATGACTAATGGGGAAATACTAGATTTTTTTAAAGGATACAAAGCTGTGTGTATAAAATGATCACATTGCTGTAAAAGTGTGTGAATCAGAACAGCCTAACAAGGCACACCCATTTCACTCATCTCTGGCTAATGGCGCAGGTCACTGTCCCTCTACTGTGTATGTTCCAAGTACTCTGCTCTACAATGTGAGCCTTCATGATGGGAGAGATCCCTAAGTGGCCTAAGAAGTGGGGCAAAGAACCACACTAGGAAAGCCTGAGACCCATATTGCTAGCCTCGTGAGGATGAAAGTGATGCTCGCCATACCACCATGGGTGCCAGTGGAACACATTCCAGCCCTTGCCCACAAACGCTCCTCCAGGGCCATGGGTCCTCACCTGACCCTGTCCGCCCAACGATGCCAATCTTCTCCTTGGGTTTGATGGTGAAGGACACTTTCTTTAGGACCAGAGGGAGATTTTCCCGGTACCTCATTTCTGCGTTCTCAAAGGTCACCTCTCCTTCCTGAGGCCAGTCAGGTGGGGGAGCTTTGTTCTTGATTCTTGCAGGTGCTTCCAAGGACAGGGTCTAGGGGACAGAAGGGATCAGTTCAAACAGAGCATAGGCTCTTGGGGAGTGGCAAGGCCTTGTCACAGGGACGTGGATGTAGGGCCTCCACAGCAGCTATGCAGAGGCAGCTGCTCTACTCCCTGCTAGTGAAAGGCTCCCTTGGCAGGAAGTGCTCACCACTACAGCACAAGAGCCCCATCCTGCTCCTGCCCACAGGCAGTCTGGGTAGGGCCATGGCTCCCAGATTGGCCTTCTTGTGGGGGGTTCTTTCCCCAGTGTCACCTGCTGCAAAGGGAGAAGGTGAGCACTGCCAGGTATATCACATAACAGCCCAGAACGTTTTATGCCAATGCTTGCTCTGTAAGCTTAAGAACTATCTGGCAATGAATGAGGCTCACTGTCAGAGCAAGCCAGGGAAGCACCCCTGCTCTGCCAGGAAATGCATGTCAGATACTCAAGGCTCAACTGCAGAAGTTTTTCAAAAAACCCTGACCGGAAGTCAGCTGGAAGTTGGAATGTATTCTGCCCATTCTAACAATGACATAAATGTTAGTAAAACCTCAAGGCAGCTCACAAAGTAGGCGACTCTGGAGAAATGAGTTAAATTTAAGAATCTGAACTACGCTTGCTTGCTTCCCCAGAGCTTTACTTCTGGAGGCTGAAGTCTCCTTGGGAAGGTGGGAAGAGTGAATCCTCTAAACTCACTGGCTTCTAAGCTGAATGCCATGTACAGTTAGACATGCAGTCCATAAAACTACAAGCACCTGGGTTCCACCCCAGATTACAGCATCAGAATCAGAATCAGAGATAAGGCCCATGCTGGTCTTTGCCTAAAGTTCAAGAGTAGAACCTGATAGTCATCTTTTCCCAAGAACAATAAGACTAGACTAAGAATTAAACAACACAGGGTTTTAAACAGTGTAAGGAAAATGTTACATTAGTCAGCTGAACGGAAATGAGATCTGAACATTTGGAGAACAGTAAATCCTCCACTGGGCATGTTAACATATTTATGCAGAAACTCTGATGGTATTTTTTTCTTCACTCCAAGCATGCTGGTTATCACTGGTGAGTTAAGATAGGCAGAGAAAACAAGCCACCTCCTTGCATTCTATCTGCAGTGGTCAGGGGCCAGAAGAGTAGGGAGACCAGGTCACAAGGGGCCCCTGTCAGGCTGACCTTAATGTAGTGATTGATCCTCTCCACCGAGGTGAACCGTGCCTCTGTCTCAGATGCCAATCTGACCGTAAACTGGAACAGTCCTGTTAACTAAAAACAGAAAACAAAATTCCATGTACTCATTACCAGTACGTGCCAGGTGCTGCATGGAAACTTGCTCCATCTAGAGAGCTTCCTGAGCAATGCGGCAGCAGAACTTAGGGGTCTGTCATCATCCTACATCAGCAGCAGTGGTCAGGGGCACCAAGTGGCACTGTGCCCCCAGTAGCACTGCATTCTTGTACCCAAGGGCTTCTAGTCCTCTGGGTCAGCAAAGCATACACCTGCAGCAGTAGAGTTTCTGGACCCTCACTAATATATGAGCCTGTTCATGACAGTCACAAATAGAGACTTCAGTGTGTGAGCAGCTAGTGAAAGTGCTTCCAGGAGAGTAAGATAAAGGCTGAGATTAAACACAGAGCCCCTGCACTGCAGCCTGGGATTCCCAGCAATGTATGTAATGCTGTCTCCCCCAAAAACTATATAGGAAATCGGTACCTGCACAGACACAACACTCTGGAGCTCCTCTAGTTACTTAATTTTATCTTTCCAATATGGGAAAATGTCATGTATATGCAAACACAGAAGATTACTGTAATGAGCTCCTATGGACCAAAACTCTACCTTAAAAAACTTCATTTGGAGTCACGATTATTTCATTTATACTTCCACACTCCTGCTCCCACCCTCATCTTATTTGGGACCAAATCTCAGTTAGCCTAACACTTTACATATCAGTAAAGTACCTCTCTGTAAGTTCTCTTAAAAAGTACCATCATTAAAAAAATGTTAATAATTACTTAACATCTTCAAGTGTGTAGTCACTTTTCAAGTTCTCAATTGTTCTTTGAGCTACTTGAAGCCCTTCAGTCATCCTTAAATGACTTTTATCTACCTATTAATACCCTATGATCTATCTATCTATCTATCATCTATCAATCAACCATCCATCCATCCATCATCTCGATAGTGGGAAAATCAGCCCAGGGAAAAAATGCACAAAGCAGTGTCCTGATGGGACTGCAAAGACACAAGAAAGGTGATGAAGAGAAACTTATTATGAAATTATATTAAAATCAAGTCTCTGTAGGAACAGCACCTTTTCCTAACTGCACTCAGTGGAGTGAAACCCTCTCATTCCGAGGCTCTACCCCATCTCTGTCCTACTCCAGACTGTCACTGTCAGAGCAGAACTGAAGACACCTTAGGGTAGGGATAGTGAACCCTCCTAGAGCTTTCAAAGATAGGAAACAGCCTGCTGTGACACATGTGCTATAATTTTGCCACCACATAATAGACAAAACACTGCCTGTCCCCCACATATGACTCTTCTACAAGACATAGGAAGGTCTCAAACAAGAAACAATGATGTCCCAACCCAGGTACCGACCTGGACAGCGTAGGAGATAGCGAGACCTGCATAGGCAGGGGGAATCTGCCCATGCAGGAGAACAATCATCAACCCTGTGGTCGTGATTAGGGCGATGCTGATGAGGTCCAGCCGCACAGCCAGCCACCTCATAGCACAGGTGAACAGGAACAAGGGAGCCTGGTTGTCATCCAGTAGCTCCTGGTACCTGTAAGGAAGATAGAACAACGTGTGGGAAAACTGAGTCCTGCGCAGCCTTGTTCCCAGAGGACATCAAAGCTAAGTCAAGGAGCACAGGTATTCTAGGCCTCACATGTAGGAGGAAATGGTGTTTGTTAAAGTCAGTTATCCTTTAAAAAACATTCAAGATGTTAGAAATATCTGCTATAACAGCATAGGAAAAGCACAGAAAAGAAAACTAAATAAAGGTGTTTAAGCTATGCTTCCTAGGTCAGGTCCTTTGCTATAAAGTGGCTACAACAGCAGTCAGCACAAATAGTCCAAGGCCAAGGAGAAAAATTTCTCAGAGCCAGCTCAGGCAAGCCACCAGTGTACACTGCCACACAGCCCAAAGCTACAGCGCTCTAAAGCAGAGGCAAGCTGAACCAAATCAAGTGGCCTGAATCTTTGCAGCTGAATGTGTGTGGCACACTCGAGGAGTCCTAGAGAGAGCAGACCCACGAAGGGCTCAGGTAACCTGTACAACCAGAACTTCAAAGCAGAGGTTTTATTTGTTTGGTTTTGGTACTTGAGTCAAATCCAGGACCTTGTGCTTGCCAGGCAGGTACTTGTGCTGCTGAGCTGTATCTCTGGCCCCAAGCAGGAGGCTTTGGTGAGTACATGTGCCTATTATCATTATTATTATTTTGTTTTTTTGAGACAGGGTCTCTACAATACAGGCTGGCCTTCAGCTCCCTCTATAGCCCAGACTGGCCTTTCATTCAAAGCAATTTTCCTGCCTCAGGCTCATGAGTGCTGGGATTACAGGTATGTGCCACCATGCCTGGATTTTTTTAAAAATTATTTTACATGCTCAGTACATGAAGCTTCCATTCATCTTAGGGAGAAGTGTGTACACAGCACAACTTGATTGTTTCTTAATCCCTTTCTCCGCACCCATGTTCTTCCTTCTATCTCTAGATCCCCTTCCCCATTTTCATTATTGTTACTTTTAGCACATGTTAATGACATACATTTATATTCATTGTGGGTATCTGATTCATGTACATGACACATCTATCTTCACCTCCACTTTCCAGGTCTTCCCATACTAAGTCTCCGGACCAGTCTCATTTGCAAAAGATCCATCTCTTCATCTGTTGACAGGTACACAGGCTGCTTCCCTCTAGGGAGCTATTATGACTTGGCTGCTATAAATATCACTCAAACATGACATCTTTAATTCTCTTGGAAAGAAATGCAGAAGGGGAATTGCTGGATCAAATGGAATTTCTCCTGGTTCTTTTGAGACATCTCCATTTGATTTCCACAGTGGTTGTACTACTTTACACTCCCACAATACCCTTTTTCTCCACAACTGTATGAATAGTCATTATTTCTTGTTGAGAAACACCATTCTTCCTTGTATAAGATTCAATCTAAGTGTTGCTTTACTTAGTTTTGTTTTGTTTTTTAATGTATTTTGTGCAGGATCTCACTACACAGCTCAGACTCATAGTGATCCTGTTTTCACCCTCCCCAGCACGGGGATTACAGGTGTGCACCACCACGCCTGGACTTGGGTGAACCCCAGGGTGGGGAAAGCGTGGCACGTGGTGCCAAGGATTGAATTCTAGTCCCTGCACTTGCCTAAGCAGGTAAGTCTGCTAAGCTATCTCACTGGCCCTTAGTTGCTTTTTTTTGTTGGTTAAAGATGTTGAACATTTTTTTCACTTTTGTTGGCCATTTGTATAATCTTTTGAGATGTGTCTATTTATTTCACTTGCCCATTTTTTTTCTTTTTTTGCAGTACCAGGGATCAAACTTGGGACCTTGCGCATGCCAGGTAGGTGCTTTTGCCACTGAGTTGTCTTCCACTTGCCCATTTCCTAACTGGGTTTTTGTTTTGAGGAGGTCCAATGGTTTTAAGTTCTTTATATATATTAATTATTAGTTCTTCATCAGGAATAGCTGGCAAATTTTTTTTTCCCATTTTATAGGTAAGCTTTTCACCCTACTTTGTGCTTTACTTTTAAAAAAAAATGCTTCCAATTTTATGTACTTTTTAGATAGTTTATTTTTAATTTTTATTTATTTATTTATTTACTTATTGCAGTACTAGGGATTGAACTCAGGACCCTGCACTTGCCAGGCAAGCGCTTATTCTACTGAGCTATCTCCCCAGCCCTAGATAAAAGTTTAGAAGATGCAATAAAAATAGGGAATGTAAAATTCCAATAATATTAAACTCATGGGTATGTACGTATCACTAAAATATGATGTCTTTAACTCTTGAGAAGATACATAGAAGGGGAATAGCTGGGTCAAATAGAATTTCTACTGTATTTCCTTTAAGAAATTTTTCCACACACTGACATTTATTGTGTATGTTCATGATTCAACCTATTCCACTTTCCATTTTTTTTTTTTTTTCTTTTTGAGACAGGCTCTCACTATGCAGTTCAGGCTGGCCTTAAGCTCACTCTGTAGCTCACATTGGTCTCGAACTCACAACAATCCCCCTGCCTTAGCCTCCCAAGTGCTGGGATTATAGGAATGCGCCACTACGCCTGGCCATTTTTTAACTTCTTTTGTGGTACTGGAATTTGAACCCAAGAAACATTCTACTACTGAGATATGTCCACAGTCCTTTTTATTTCTATTGAGATACTGTCATAATATGCTGCCTAAGATGGCCTTGAATTCTGATCCTCCGGTCTGTTTCTATACACTACTGCACATGGTTCTGTTCTCTGTTAAAAGTTAGGAATCATTTTCTTGAGTTATTACACATTTTGAAGATAATTTTTTCTACCTTGCTATTCTGACTTCTCTTTTAAGAGACAATTATTTAAGTTTTACAATTCACAGCATACAAATAAAATAGGAAAAACTGGAAGTTAGGAAAGCTTTCTCAGGAAGCCAGTCTTTGTCCTGCCCATTCTCCACCCACTCAGTTCCCCTTTTAGGAACAAGTACTGGTCTCTCCTGTACCCCTGCACAGATATTCTAGCTGTCACACATGAACATGTTCTCCGGAGGTAACACGCGAACTTTGCCCTGACACTTGCACCTGCTCTCTCGCTGGTCACCCACAGAGCTGCCGCATGCTCTAAGGTCCACAGGGTGCTCCACTATGGACACACCACAGATTATCTCCCCAGTCCTGTACTGGAGCACTTAGGTCAGCTCTGATCTTGTTAGTACACTGTTCTGAATGGCTATGCACAGATACTTCATAAGTGAGCACCATTCAACGGCTAAATAAAATGCTGCTCTACAGGTAGGACCTGCATCTTATTAGCTCCCCTAACAGCAAAATTCTGTCAAATGCACTATCTCAGGAGCAAATGCCAATAAGACTCCAAGCCTGGGGTTTTGCCTTCTCATTTGCACCACAGAATTCCAAATGACCAAATTTTAACCAGCACAGATCTTTTAAACCACTACACCCTTAGCAACATGCTTTAATCCCTGTAACAAATTCTTGTTAGAGCCTGGGGTGCCCACCTGTGCAGAAACTCCTGCCCTTTGCTGTAGGCGTGGATGGTGGCGAGACCCTGGATGCTGGATGTGATGTGGGAGAGGAATGGAGACTGCGTGATATTGTCCAGGCGCTTCAGCTCCCGAATCAGGACCCTGCAAGAACAGGTTTGGGGTCACAGTGGAGATAGTAGCTCTGGCCCCCTCCCCACCCTGGCAGACATGAGCACCCCCTGCGCACCTGGAGACGATGTGCAGCACTGCAAAGAGGATGAGGAGGGGTCCCACGGCAACCAGGAACCATGGGAAGACCCCCGCGATCATCCCGACACAGAAGAACACCAGGATGACATTCTGGATGAACATCTCGGCCTGGAATGGCAGGCGCACATCAACTGCGGAAAGCACACGGAAACAGTTGTCAGAGTGGGCCTGGTGCACGCTACACCGAGCTGTGTAACAGACAAGTGTGCGGCTCTGCAAAAACCCTCTCAGACACAGGATGCTGTCTTTGAACTGTCCCCTGAAAGGAAGTTTAGAAATCTGGCTGCTTCATTTTTTTTGGGAACAAGAAATTTAATTTTCCTTCTCTACCCCTTTTCATAGTTTATTTTCCTGCCTAACTCTTTACAACACTTGACAAAGTTCTCAATGTTTGTTGTAAAATTTGAAAAATAAAAAGCAAAACAAAGATAATTTATATTCTTAGAAATATCAATAAATTGCTAACATTTAAGAAATTCTTCAACTGAGAAAATTTAAACACGCACAAAAGTTGCAAGGACACAGCACCTTCAACAGGGTATGACAGAACTGGCAATGTGTTGTTCCGCTGCCAGGACTGGCTCTGTTTCCTTGTCACCTCTGGCCATGACTCTGTACTGATTTATCAACACCACCACAAACTCCCTGCTATGGGGGCAGCCAAAGTATAGTAGTTTAAAACAGAAGTCTGGCTTTGGAGTCAAAAAGATCTGTGCTCCATTAAATCCCACCTTGTTCATCCAATAGTTGTATGATCATGGGCAAGTTACTTGGGCTGTCTCAGCATCAGCTGTCCCATGTATCCAGTGGCTGAGCTAGGGTAAGGTGCAGGAAGCAGTGCTATTATCCTGGGCTATGGGTAATGAACTTGCTTCCAACAAAGAGATGCTGTGGAATCTCAGCATCCTTGTCCAAAGCCTCCCTGCTAACTCAAGCCTCTGGGGTCAGATAAGGCAGACTAAGAACTGGGATTAAAGGTTCCTGATAAAAATGCCAGGTACTACTGTGTCCTCAGCATCCATGACAGAGTGAGCTGCACATCTGAGGTCATCTGGGAGGTGATAGTCTCAAGGAGTAGGATTGTGCCTGAGGGCACAGGAAAAGGGACAGCAAGAAATACCTTCATCCAGGTCTTTGGAAAACCGGTTGAGAATCCTCCCTGTAGGAGTGGTGTCAAAAAACTTCATGGGGCTCCGAAGGATCCTTCGGAAAAGCTCATCATGGAGTCGGGAGGAGGCACACAGTGTTCCCTGCAGGGCAGAGACAATGAAATCAGGGCCCTGAACCCCAAGACTCGGGCAGGCTCCATTCCTACTTGACCAGGACACTGGCCTGCAAGCCATCCACTCCCAAAGATGGGAAAGCACACTTGGTCACCAGTACAAAGTCTTTCCAAGCAAGGCTGTCCTGCTCAGGGGCTCCCTACTCAGAAGAACCCCAGGGATGCCACACTGAAGCTGGCCATGTGGCCACCAGGAGCAGAGGGCGGAGGCCCACCACAGCATACCTTGACAAAGACAACTCCACGAATGGCTTTCAGGATCAGCATGACTGCCATAGAGAGCGCATAGATGCTGGCATAGTACTGCATGAGGGGGTTGTCCTTCATGCTGTCGCTCACAGAGGTCCTATTCCCTCGAGTCACTGTAGTGTTCTGTTTGGGGGCAAGGCTGTATGAGGCAGGGCTCTGAAGAGAGTCAAGAGCTCCTGTTCAGGGGAAGCTGCAGGAAGCGACCCTGGGAGCTGATGGTGGAGAACACAGGCAGCCTCTGCCACCCTTTGTCTTTTCTTCTCTTAGTGCAGGGGTGAATCCCAGGCTTCCTGGGTTCTATGCATGTATTCTACTGCTGTGCACAGCCCAGTCTCCCCTTCTTGCCTTTGTAATGGGTGAGAACGGCCAGCCTACAGCTACCCTACTAACCTATGGGCTAATCAGGGCTTTGTTTTGTTTTTCTGTCTTGTGAGACTATATGAGGGATTCTTCTTTCCATGTTGGAAAATCTCATTCGTTGCTCCTTTTAAGTGAAAACCAGGAGTTTCCCTAAGAATAGCCAGGGACCATGGAGACAGCCACACTCATGGACATACCGCTCTCCCAGGGAGTAAACTTACCCCACTTCCTTGCTTGATCCAGTAGCTCAACCACCAGGTGCTGAAGGCAGTGCTGCCCACGTTCAGCATGAAGAGGACCATGATGACCAGAAAGGCCACTGGGCCCCCCGCAGCCCTGATGTAGACACCATACACTGACCAGGGCACTGAGCCCTGTCCCTTCTCTTCTAGCTGCACGAGCTGCCCTAGGTAAGCAGGAAACAAACAGGCCCTTAGATGGAAAGATGGAAGCCTGGTCTGTAGGAGGCCATGCATCTGGATAGCACACCTGCAAGGGCCCCAAAGGCCAACCAATACACAGCAATCACAGTGACTGAGCTATGGTCTATTACAGGGGCAGTGTAGCCAATTAACTAATTAAGCTGAAAATAATTAGCCAGATAAGCTGCAACCAACAAACTGGTGTTGACCAAGCTGTTGGCAAGTAGGTTCTCTACACCATACTTTTGTTTCTCCACACGGTAAGCTGAGCACACTGTCGGTGGCAGTTTTTAGAGCCTGCCCTGGTTCTAAGAATCATTTTTGTTTTATCTAAGTAGAGTCTACTCAGTTTAACTGATTTAGTACACTTTCTTTTTAATAAGAGCTCCTCCCTCAAGTAAGTCACCTACACAGCAGCAGAACCAGCCAATTTCATGGGGCTCTGGACTCCAATGACTTCCTTCTCCTCAGAGCACCCACTCTTCGGTCCATTTAACATTTACTGAGCACCTACTACATGGCAGCCCAGAATGAGGCCTGGCAAAGCAGTAAGGAGGCTTGAAGGAGGCCCCAGCCTTTGAGGATGTGGTTGAGGATTATGTCACCATCTGGAGACCAGGCAGACCAACTCAACATGATAAAGTGTGCACAGCCATGAGCAGAGCCAGGGGCACATCATGGGGACACATGCACACAACCTCTTGGGGCAGGCAGGTCTCAGGGAAGACTTTCTGAGTAGCCAGTGCTGCCTCTCAGCAAGCCAATCAACTGGGCACAGAGGCGACAGGCAGAGAAAACAGAACAAATACAGGCACAGAGGGAGGACACTGCCAGATGTAGACTGACAGCCCTGCCACATGCTCAAGAGAGGCAGGGGGAGGTATGGCTATGTATGCAGGGTGGCCAGGGACAAAGGCACCTGAGCTTCCTCTCACAGGTGCTGCCTTAAGAGACTGTATCCTATATGTGTGGAGAATGGACACCGAACCCTGCTGGGCCAGGCGGGCCAGTACTACGAGACCAGCTGTCTGTGCGGAGCAGCCACTTCATGCCTCCCCACGCTCCCTACAAATGAGCTGTGTGTGCGTGTGCATGTGCGTTGTGTGTGCACATCACACTGAGATAAAGACAGAAAGCACTGCTTTGAAAACAGGATGCAACTGAAAAGCTTTCTGCAGGAGAGTGTGTTGGCTGGTCTCCCATTTTTAAGTAGGCCTCTCTGCTGTCTGTGTAGAGCACAGATTTAAAAGGAGACAGCTATAGCGCTGGCTAAGAATCAGTGAGGGTCTGCCAGACCTGGTGGAGCAATGGGGATGGATTTTCAGGAGCTGAATTCCCAGGGCTTGGTGATGGGCTGGCTGCTAGAGGAGAGTTTCAAGGACATTTCTGAGGGTCTTCCTGCTATGGCCTGACAACTGCCGCTGACTTAGGAATACACATGAACAGCATTCAGGGGCCGCTCTTGCCTCATCATAGATAATGTTTGATAGCCCTGGAATATGCCATGCATGCCATGAACAGTCAGAATTAGGAGGAGCTAGCTAGTAGCTACATCGAGAAAACAACTGCTCCCTAGTGACGTTCTGACTCAGGCTACTTACGGCAGGAACCAACAGATGTCTCGGCTTTCTGTGCTGTTTACCTTTTGGATGCATCAATAAACTACCTTAAATCATGACTGAATTCAAAATTAATACTTGTGCTCTTGAAAGAAAGGCAGAGTGATAAATCAGCATGTCATCTAACACCAACTATCTGCTGCAGTTCTAAGGACAAGAATGTTAAAAGAGACCCGTCCTTACAGCAGCAGGAAACACAGGCAAGTCACAGGGCTCAACAACTGAGGGCAGGAGGTAATGCACAAGTAAGAGAGCTTTAAAACAAGCTGCAATTCTTTTTTAAATTTGACAGTTACCATGTAGTTTAAATTTCAGAAAGATGAAGCTGCCCGTGTTACTGCAAATAGACAAAGGGTTTAAGAAACCAGATGGCTGAGCACAGCACCACCTGGAAGGCTGAGGCGGGAGGATTACAAGCTTGAGTCAGCACCTGGCACTTTAGCAAGACCCTGTCTCAAAATAAAAATTTTATTTTACTTTATTTATTTTTTGTGGTACCAGAGATTGAACTCAGGACCTTGCACTTGCCAGGCAGGTGCTTATTCTACTGAGCCATCTCCCTGGACCTCAAAATAAAAATTTTAAAAGGATTTAAAAGCAAAACAAAAACAAAAGCAAACAAACAAAAAGCAAAATCATGGGCCCTGGGGTAGGGAAAAACAAGTTGGAAAAATCACTAGCTTTAACTCTTCTGGAAAGTTCTGCTGCACTATGACAGGATGAGCTGATGCCCCTGGCTTAATATAAAGCTTCTGGGGATGTGGCTCACTCAGAGCTGGGTGGCTCTGCACTGCTGGGACTGGCACAGAGATGGAAGGTGGGAAGGCACAGAGATGAAAGGTGGGAAGGGGGCAGTGGCCCTCTCCCCACCCATCAGCACACTCCCTCACCCTTGTTGGGGATGACTCAGCCACTCCTGCACCTGCCTAGGCCTGAGCCTACCCTGCATGCGAAGAGGAGGTGTAGAAGCAAAGGTCACTCACACACACTCCTGGCTTAAGCAAACACAGGAGCCTCACAGTCTCTCAGTAGCATCTAAGAATTCTGTTATTCAACAGATATTAAAACCAGTGCTCTCTGAAACAACACTGGCACACATGGAGATTATTACTCCATGCGGCATTGCTCCTGATAAACTTCAACAACAAAGCTAAATGTCTCCAAAAGGTCATTACCTTCCTCTGGCTTCACTGCTTTCTCCTTCTTTACGGATCCTGTTTTAGGACCCTTGTCTTGTGATTTCTTCTGTGATCCACTGGTTTCCTTTTTTGAGTTGATCTAATAAAAAATGGTTAAGAAGAAAAATGTCTCCAGTCACAGCTTAAGTCATCCAGATGGATGTTCACAGCACATG
Source organism: Ctenomys sociabilis (assembly GCA_004027165.1). Lineage (NCBI taxonomy): Eukaryota > Metazoa > Chordata > Mammalia > Rodentia > Ctenomyidae > Ctenomys > Ctenomys sociabilis. The sequence continues at coordinate 35,618 of PVKA01009749.1, read as the reverse complement.
CACGGCAGAGCCACCTGTGGAGCCACAGTCCTTGACAACAGCTACATCCAACTTCTCTAAAGAGCTACCTTTACTCACTTTTCTACTTCCCCAATTCCTTTAATCTTTGAGATCTTGGTTCCTACTCTGTCAGACAACTGACATTTGCTGTTCCTTAATTCCAAACACTGAAGGCTTTATTCTGTTCTCAATCAGCACGACACTGGAGACAAAGGCAGGGTCAAGAGTGTTGCTAATACATGTGCCATGTCCTCTCCCAAGTGACAGCTGGGCCCTTCCATTCTTCCTGTCCCTCCTCCACATTGATTACTCAAATCCACAGATTCTAACATTTCTGCTGCCACCACAGGACAAACCCAAACTCTTCCCTGCTGGCTTTACCTTGCCTTCATTCTGTAAGTTCCTCTTCCATTTCTCTGCTTCCCATGGCTACTACCCTGCAGTCACTGTGTGTGAAGACAGCACTCGCTGTCCCACATTGGAATCTCCTTCTGTACACCTGTGTGTGCTGGTTTCTCCCTTTGGAGCCCCTGCCCTTACCCCAAAGTCAGTCACAGCAGCCCCTACTCAGATCAGATGGATTCAAATCTTCTGTCTTTATCTTTCACAGAGCACCAGATGTTCCTATAGAATCAGGAGCCGTCCTGGGCATTCCGTAAGCATGCTGCTATGTGCTGTGTTTATCTGGTGTTAGTTACCTTGGAAAGTATCAGAGCAAGGCCCTCCCCAGAATGCTGTCAGTCCCTTAAGGACAGAACTGTCTGATGCAGGCTCACAGCCCACATGGGGCCTACCTAGGAGAGTGACCCAGAACAGGACACAATATGATCTCATACACATGCACCAAGTTGACCTGAGCCAACTCAAACTATTTAATGCTTTGCCTGTCCACTTCTGCTTTCATCTTTATAAATGAAATTCCCTTAATGTAGTTCAGTACCATCAATTCTATTATATTTTTAGTCTCATGGACTTTAAATTGCTAATGAAATTTTAGAAAATATAATAAAGAGTCACATGTAGAGCAAAAGATAGGGCTCCGAATTGTGTATTTATCACAGTACATGAACAAATGTGCCATGTCAAAGGTCAACTTTGTTGACCACTAGAAGAAAAATACTGCATATTATTTAATATCAACTCAACAACTTTGAAAGGCAGATACCTCCCTGGTTTTAAGATATGGAAGCTGAAAGTTAAGGGAACACTAAAAACATGGCTCCTCTCCTACAGCACATTCACTCAATCTTGGTCCCAATTTGCTCAGTGCTGTCTCACTTCCCCTCCATCCCTACAGCGCCCAGGAAATAATGTGAGGAATCCAAAGTGTGCTGATAGCCACAGAGAGATCATGGAGCTCACAGAGGGTCAGGGGACTTGGGGAGTTTCTGATGGTCCCAGAAAGGCTGTTATACAAGGGAGCCTAAAAGTACTTAGGCACAGTTAGCTTGCACTGCACCTGGGACAAAACCCCAAACACTTAGTTAAGAGTCTTTCAGCAAGGTCTCCCAAACTTCCTGCCTTCATCTCTCTCTGATGTCAAATGACCAGGCAGCCAAAAAAGCAGCAGTTATTTAGGCCTAGCCTAAGACACTCTTGGGACCACACGTGAGAGGGCAGCTGACAGGACAACCCACCACCTCTTTGGCCAGCTTTCTCTACGTGAGCCCTTTACTGTGCTGCACTTGGAGCCCTGGGGACAGTGTGGGGAACTCTGGGGTTGCACTGAATGTGGGGCACAGAGCACTGAGCTAAATTACCATCAGCAAGCTGCTTAACTCTTCTGAGCTTCTGTTTTCTCCTCTGTAAAAATGGAAGGTAATCACGTTTGACCATGAAGCTTCATGAAATGACTAAATAGGGCAATGGCTATATAAAGTGCCTAATCCAATAATCCGAACATGCTAGGTATTACTGGTTGCTGAGTCAGCCACCATGAGGCCATGGATCACTTCCAAATGTCTGAGGCAATGAATTTCCCTTCCCTTTATTTACTTATTAAAAAGAACTTCCCACCCTTTCCACCAAAGTTGATGAAGTTTTAGAAAAGCAAGCTATGACCACAGAACAGTATGCATCATCCTACTATAAGTGCTCAGTGGCAGAAGAATTTGGCGCACCACCCCCATCCTGCACACCTGGAACAAAACTGTACAGCGCATGATCACAGAACACAGGGCTCTGTCCATCAGACACAGGTGCCACATGCAGCCAAGCTGTCCCATCACCCACACAGTCACACCTTCCCTGGGTAAGAAGAAGGACACCCCCCACACCCAGCAGACCTTACCTCAATGGGGGGCGTCTCTCCCAGCAACAGGTTATTAAAAATGGTGGCATAATCCCCATTTAAATTCATCAGATCCTCATGGGTACCTCTCTCGGTGATACAGCCCTCTTTCATGAAGATTACTTCATCACAATCAACAAGGTACTGGAGACAAAGGCAGGGTCAAGAGTGTTGCTGATACTGGTGCACATGTACTCAAAATCCCAGACCTTGGTTCCATAAGTCTCAGCTGGAGGTGACTTGTGCACCCCAGGGCCAGATGACAACACTGGAAACGTTCTTGGGTATCCAAGAATTAGGGGAAGAGGTGCTCCTGGTATCTAGAGCAGCCCCCTACCCCAACCAAGAACCATTAGCCCCAACGGCCACAGCAAGCTAGAAGCTCTGTTTTAGACTGTTGTGCCTCGTGTACAGGTCAGAGCGTTACGTGACCTGTACATGAATCGGTTACACAAGCGCTGCATTAAATTTACATCACTTCACTTGCACTCGGAAGTACACAGAATTACAGACTTTTGGGGGCAAAAGGAAGGCATTGTTTAGCTTGACAACTTAATGGCAGTGACCTTAAGTGGCTATCTGAAGTGGCTGCCCATAAAATGAAAATGTGATTTCTGGAATCTCTAGTTGCTCCACAAAGACACCTGTACCAAGCCCACCTCCCTGCCTTGATCTTCCGGGCCATGGTGGGCAGCAGCCTACGCAAGCGTATGCTGTACCTGTAACTGGTGGGTGACAAACAGAACCGTCTTAGACTTGAGGTGCTTTCGAATAGCACTGTTGAAGATGTGGTTGCCCACATGGGCATCTAAGGCACTGAGGGGGTCATCCAGGATATAGATGCTCCTGTCACTGTACAAGGCCCGGGCAAGACTGATCCTCTGGCGCTGTCCACCGCTCAGGTTGGCTCCTCGCTCGCCAATCTGCAAGACCCGAGAAGCACAGCAAAGCCTCTAGCTTGAGTCCAGAATGGACACCCTCATCGCTTCTCCCCTCCTCTACCTGCACTGGTTCCTTCTCTTGAACTCCTGGGTGAACTGCCAGACACTCTGACCCTTCCAGGAACTTCTGGCCCACAACCATCTGACAATGGAGCTCTCCTACACCCAGCCTTGCAGTTACCTCTCCACAGGGAAGAGAGAGTTTTCCCAAACACAGAGCTAACCACAGCACACCCCCGCTTAGCACTCAAGAGCCTCTAAACACCCCAACATCACACACAGCTCAGACCCTTCACCCCCACTCCCCAGCAGCTCTCACGCTCACTTCACAATCCTCCCTCCACACCCTGGAGTCAGAGCCATTTATAGTCCTGTGTACACTATGAACACACATGTCATGCCACTCCTGCTCAGTTCTGGGACCCCCTCCTTTTGAACCCTCTCAACCCCTTCTCCACTCACACCTATGACACTAGTTCGTGCCCATCTGTTTGGGCATCTTGTCTCAGATGGGCATCTTGTCTCGAGCTGTGAGCTTCATTCACAAGTATAGAAATATAAATATTAAGACAAAAGCCTAATGTCCCAAGACAGTAGGGAACAATGGACAGAGCCCAAGGAGAGCTGCTGTCTCTCACTTGTAAATTCCCGGCAAGCTGGGATTGAAGGCTGCAAATAACAGCTTCTCCTCCTGGCACTCTGTTCTTTTATCCCTTGCTAGGATGTTACCAGCTAGCATTTGTGTGGACCTAGTGTTTGGCAAATAGTGGAAGTCAGTAGAGATAATAGTTTGTGTTCACTTTAGTAATTATGCACATTCCTTAGCCTGCCTTTAGCCCTCAATAAATGTGAGATGCTTCTGAGGCTCTGGGCTTACTTGGAGAAAGACACATCCCAGTGAGACCTCTGAAGCTAATTCTCAGGTCTTCTCGTCGTTTCTTTAGGCACCGACCCATAACATACAACACACAAGGGTATAGCCGCTGTCCTAGACCTCTGTTTTACCAGTGCCAGACAGCTGCTGTGATGCCAACAGATAACTACACCTGGGAAATATGTCCCACTTGGGACATGGATTGATAATCTATGGCAAAATGGTAACTGGCTGTTCGTTTTTTCTCTTCTCCTTCCTTCCTTCCTTTCTTTCTTTCTTTCTTTCTTTCTTTCTTTCTTTCTTTCTTTCTTTCTTTCATGCAGGGTCTCACTATGCAGCTCAGACTCATAGTGATCCTCCTGATTTCTGCCGCCCTAGTGCTGAGATTACAAGTGTGTACCACCATACCCAGACTTCATCGTACCCTGGCCCCTGTGCTTATCTAAGCAAGCATTTAGTCTGCTGACCTATATTGCTGGCTCTTTCTTCATTTTTTGAAAAAATCTTGTCCTTAAACAACATTCAACTGATCCAGAGGTTTCCAGGCTTGGCATGCCCAGGAACTACCAGAGAGGCCTGAGAGCAGACTGCTGAGCCCCACCCCAGCCTTGCAGTGCTAGGTCTGAGTGCAGCCTCACAAGCTGCCCTGCAAACAAGTCCCTGTTAAGGCTACACTGCTAATAGGGGACCACACCACAAGGAGAACCTCTGAATGAATTATGAATTAAGCCATTGGCCAAATCTGCTTGAGGGTTTCAATTGAAATCAGCTGAATAAAACTGCCAGTTCCGGAGACCTGTAGGACAGCTCACAGGAGATAAGCTTTAATACCTGTTCCTTACAGTGCTGCAGGTGAAGAGGCAAGAAAAGCACTCAGTGCTAAGCACTCTTTCTAAGAGAAGGAAGCAGGCTCTCTGTAAACAGTCTGAAGAAGACATGGGCAAAATGAAGCCTACAGAAGCAGCTCAACCACTATGCCACATGAACTATGGTTTTAAAAATATAGTATCTAAAGAGTAAAAAAAAATAATATTGAAATCACAGTGAGATTTTGTGTAAAATTCACACAACATATGAAACATGTATTTACTTCAACATGCAGTATTACTGTTCCTGTGCTAATGAGCAGAATCTTTCCTAACAGGGGCCCAGGGAAAGCACACTGCCTGTGAAATACAGCCTTCTCCCCAGCTTGGAGGTTATGTCCAAGGCAGGCTGTGGCACAGGCATTCACCACCCTGGAGCCCTCCCTGCTAAACGTGTTGCCCATCCTGTGGGGTGCAGGGGTGGGAGCCCAGTACCTCGGTCAGATCGCTGTTGGGGAGGATGGCCAGGTCAGGCCTCAGACAGCAGCTGTTGAGCACTGAGTTGTATCTGGAGAACACAAAACAACAGGGTCAGTGATGTGGTAGCTACGAGTGGAGGCTGCTGACGTGGCCAAGATGGGAAGCATGACAGCAACCAAACATTTCTTGCCTTTCTTCATCAAATTCCTTCCCGAAGAGGATGTTGTCTCTCAGAGTGGCATTGAGGATCCAGGCTTGCTGGGCCACATAAGCGAAGGTTCCACAGATTGCAATGCTGCCCTCTAGCAGTGTCATCTAGGGAGACAGACACCAGTGATGGCATCATCACCATCACCCACGACCAACAGCCTAAGCCAACACACACACCACTCTCCACATCAGAGTCTCAAGTCCAGATACAATCTTTTTTTCCAAAGGAGTTATAACAGTAAAGAAAATCAGAGCTGCTTATGTGAGATAGCACTCAGCATACACCACAACTTGGTTACACTTACTGTTTGTTTTTTTTTTTTTTTTGGTACCAGGAATTAAATTCAGGACCTTGCACTTGCCAGGCAGGTGCTGTGCCACTGAGCTATATCCCCAGCTGCATAACTTGAGTGAACGCTTGGTTTAAGAGTCCACTGGCCTATTTTCCACTTTTTTCCCAACTGCAGTGCTGAGCTACGGGAAGCACATGTGTGTGGGGCTTTAACAATTTCCCAGAGAGGACACTGTAAGGGATTATAGCAAGTGCTCCTCAAGAAGAGGGCAGGCCACTTCATCTAGAAATTCAGCCAGGATGCTGCTATAACAGCCGCTTGTGTGAAATGACAGCCAGGGGAAAAACTCCAGGTTATCGACCTGTGTTACACAGGACCCATTCAGACAGCTTCCCCTTCAATGCGGAGGGTCTGCGTAAGGAGCCAGCTCCAGGGCATGCACAAGACCTATTGGCACAGCCCCTTTTGAGACTGACAAAGACATCTGTCTTGGGCGAGGGATGCTATAGCTTTGAAGCACTTTGCTCATGGGCCCGTGCAGTACTAGCAGGAGTAGGCATGTCCTCCCTACTGCCATAGTACACACAGAGTATGTGCCACACCGTGACAGAGCAGCGCCTGATCACCCAGACTGGGAAGCACTTCATGTATGTGTCAAAGCCTCCAGAAACCCACAGGGCTACCCTGCCACCAAGGAGGCATACCTTGGAGAGGCAGGGCTGACCAGTACTACTGCCTGTACACTGTGGGACTGATCGAGAAGCCAAACACCAGCTACTTACAACCTACCACTGTCCAGGTGGCCCCTGAAAAAGCAGCATGATTCTATCTCTAAACAAAATCTTTTCTTAGACTGGGTGTGATGGAGTAAACTTGTAATCCCAGTGCTTGGGAAGCTGAAAACAGGAGGATCATTAAGAGTCCAATCTGTGTAATCCTTTCTTTAAAAAAGGCTCAGATTAAAGACTCCAGACTCAATGCCCAATATGGTGTGGAGGGTATCCACTGGGGAATCAAGCCATTACTCATCTGATGTCCACTACACCTTGCAGATATCAGACTCAAGGGGGAAAACAGGGACTGACACAGACCAAGGTTCCTCTGTCCCCACCTCTCATGACTCTCTGTAGCAAATGACCTTGTTTTTCCTGAGATGCTTGCTATGCAGTCCTGACAAAAAGGCAGGAAATGCCACGGTCCATACCCAAAACCTTACCTGGCCTAAAATGGCTGAAATGAGTGAGGTTTTTCCACTTCCCACACTGCCACAGATTCCAACCAGTTTACCCTGAATAGAGCACAGAGACAGGAAGGCTATTAGGGGCCACCGACCACTCACCCTAAGCACCTACCATTTCTTTCAGAAAAAAATGCCTTAACTTTAATCCACCAGTCTGGGAACTGTGCTCTTTAAGACTCAACAAGCCCACTCACCTTTATTCCCGCAGCTGCCTATCTCCCATGGACTCTGTGGGACCCACAGGGGTGGCAGGCATGGAGGTCTTTGGGAAAGCTAAAGTGCCAATGCTATGCACGCTACCGTATCCTACAATGACTTCTACGAACTCTCTGCCTCTTTCTGACTTTGCCGGTAATCATTTTTATTTTGTTTTTCGTTTTGCTTTTCTGAGACAGGGTCTCACTATGTAGTCCAGTCTGGCCTTAACTTGCCAGCCATCCTCCTGCTTCAGCCTCCAGAGTGCTGGGATTACAGATGTTGCCACCACGCCTCACAATAGTAATCATATTTTTTATTCATTTGATTTTGTTGTTCTTTAGAAGATAGCATCTTGAAAATTATTTTGTGATATTTATCCAGAGTTTATAAATTATTCTGAACAAAACTGATACGCAGTTGCACATACATTTTGGTAAAATATTTCAAAAATTAATTTAAAAAATTTTTGCAATCAATCCCAAATAAAAATGGCAGCCAAAGGCTATAATTAAGTGAATACAGGCATCCTTCAGTATCTAGGGCAGACTGCTTGCAAGGCCCCAAGGATATCAAAACTTGTGGATGCTCAAATTCCTTGCATAAATGAGCAAGTATTTGTACAGAGCCTACATATACCTTCCAGCATACTCTAGGTTAGCTCTAAGAGTTTCCAATACCTATGTGAGCGCCATGTAGAGCACTGTTCAGCCACTGTTCGGGGTAATGGCAAGAAAGAGGTCTGTACACACTCAGTACAGAGCCAATTCTGCCCAAGTATTTTTCCCCTACAATTGACTGGAACGTGGGAATGCAGAGAACGTGGAGTACGGAGGGCTGATCATGCTGTCCAGGAAGATGCTGACCTCAATAAGCAGTGCTGAAAATCCACAAGGTAGGACAGATAAGTTTCAAAGGCTACTGTGGGCCCCAGGCCCCAGGGACTGAAGGAAGAGTGGGTAAGTGTGGCAGGAGCAAGACTCTGGAGGCAGATAGGAGGCCTGGCTGAACCAGTGAGCCGCAGGGTTATATTGTCAGAGTGACTGCAGCACACAGAATAGCCAGAAAACGATTCAGGGAAAGAGCCTGGAAAATCCACTTAATGCTTCATTTCCTTGTTTGTGAAATGAGCATCTCCTGAGATCAGTTGTTACTAATGCTGTCATTAAGAGCTTAAACATCCTTTTTGGAAACAGAGCTGACCCAATCTGCCCCTGGGTGCCACTGTCAATGCTCTTCTCTGTTAGAAGACGCAGCCGCCATCCAATGTGCTTCGTCTGGGTGGGGTGGGCAGGGCACGTGGCTCACCTCCTGCACCTCCAGATCAATGTTGTACAGTGTCCTCTGCAGGCGGAGGCTGCCCAGGTGGATGTGCTTGCCATCTTCCTCCTCAGGACTGGGCCGCTCATCACTGTCCAGGAGAAGGTGGCCCTTCTGCTCTGCCAGCACTGCCTGATGCTCAGCACGCTGCAGCTGCCTCACCTTCTCTTTCTTGCCCCTGGCAGCCCTCTTGTCTTTTTTCAGTTTGGGGGTCAGCTTAGGCGAGTTCTGGATACTGGAGTGGGAGGAGTCCCATGCCAAGGTGGCATTTTTCATCTCTATCTTGATGTGAGGACTGGCTGGTTTGTTCTTTATCATGTGAACCTCTTCCATTAGAAACAAACTCTGATAGGAGTTGTGAGAGAGGTGCAAAGATGAGACACTGGATCAAGACCAGGGAGACAAGCCTAGGGCGTACACTCACGTAGCAAAACACATCAGCTATACAGTGGAAGGAAGCTGAAGGGTAAAAGGTAGCTCATTAGTGTGGCCCCCGCCTTGGGCCCATCAAGGGGTCTCGGGAACACAGCAACCTCAGCAGGGATGGGGAACCTTGACCACCGACCCACCCTCTCCCCTACATTACAGGCTAAGCTACCCTGCTCCTCCCTTCCCATAAGCCTAATGGGTACAGGATGTCCCACCCACTGTGTGCTTTTGCTCACAAGTTCCCAAGTAGCAAGGCACACCAACCCCATTTCCCCTCTAGACCACTCCCACGGGACCTCAGTCTCCTGTTACCCCTGCTGCATGGCTTGGTACCTGGCGGACAGGCTGAACTGAGACCTCCACAGGCCTCTACAGCTAAGGCCTATCTATCACTGTGTACATCTCCTGGCTATGAATGCCTCACGTCTGCAAAGTTCTGCTTGGGATCTATGATAATTCAAACAGGAATGGCTGAGTGGAGGGAAAGGCTATCTTCCCTGAGGAGCACCATGTCTGGGGGAGGCAGTTCCTCCTGCTCATTCCAGAGTCCCTGAGTTAAGCCAATGGGAAGGAACATGAACCATTTGAAAGAAAAGCCCCTCTGAAATGAGATCTGTGACACTGATGTTAAACTGCAGTGACCAGCCCCATGTACTGCAATCTCTATAGATCACTATGCTGCTGGGATTCCCAAAAGGACTTTGTTTTTTTTTGTATGGAGAGTTGCACTCAGGACCTGGCTCTTGCTAGCCAGGCACTGTGTCATTCAGCTACATCTCCAGCCACCAGAATAATACTTTAAAACTCTATTTTAAATAAAATGTTACACAATGTTGGAAAACTTTTATTGAGAAGATTTTCAGGGCCTGAACTCCTTGCTTGGTTACTGCGAAGCCCTAACTAGCCTGAACTTAGCAGGTGCTATTAAATACAATTATATGCCCCGCCCCCATTCTCTGGGATCCTCCACCACACTGGCTCTGATCCTCCCAGAAGTGACCATATTTTCTTTGTTCCTAAATCCAGTCTTCCTAGAAGTACCATCATTCTAAATGTCCTAGATAATCTTAACTCTTGATTGACATCAGTTTAGCCCTTGCTTTCTGAAAACAGCTGTTGGTCTCCTCCATTCAGAACCTTTCTGAGAGACTGAGCTATGAAGAAAATAAATATTATACTCCCTTCACAGAGCAAAACCACAGGCTAACAATTTCCATAATTTCTCTCTCTTGGGGTCTCAATGAACTATTAAGAAAATGCTGGTGCCAATAGGGCCAGGGCGATAGCTCAGTGGTCTAAGCACCTGCATGACAAGCACAAGGATCTGGGCTTGATCTCCAGTACTGCTTCCATGCCGGCCACCAAAATGGCGTGGTGGGGCACACCTCTGATGCCAGTGCTGAGGAGGCTGAAACAGGAGGATGGCTATGAGCTGCACAGCACCTGGTGCCAAAAAGGTAAGCATAGTCCTGTTTCTTCCACTCCCTGGGAGGATCTTAGCCTCTGGTACCCCTGCCCTGACACACTGAGGTGAAAAAGGGCCTCCTCACACCTGATTCATAGCTACTTGGATTTGTACTTGCCAAGCTAATGAACCCTTACAGGCACACAAACCTCAACTTCACCAAGGGACATTGGTCATTAAAACATTACTTTTGCTCATTAGAAGAATCAAATCAGAACGTAGCACTTGAACAGCAGAGGGGAACTCACAGGGTTGCCACATAGAACACAAGAGATCCAGTTAAATTTGGATTCTAGATAAATAAATGATGTCATTTGTTTATCTAGAATTTAATGGGGCATTCTCTGTTTTTATTCTGCAAAAGTGAGCTACTTTACACTGGTAACAATCTGCCCAGAAAAGCCAAAAGGAAGCTTTTTATTGCCTTTCTACAAATTATTACTCTCTCAGAAATTTTCTATCTCTCTTTCTATCCTTCGTCTGTCACTAGACAAGCAGTGACAAGTTCTACTGTACCTGCTTGCCTATCAGAGCCTTATTGCCAATCGAAAAGAGAAAGCTCATAATGCAAAATGTGAAGACAGAGAGCTAAAAGAGTCGTGTTCTGCAGCATCTTTACTGAATTTCAACTTTTGCAAAACATGCCAAGGAGACAAGTCCAGTCCTAGGTCTCCCATTCAGCTCATAGAAAATGGTGGGAAAGCAGATGCTTTGGGGCAAGTTTCAGAAATGGTGTTGTTGTTGTTGTCAAAAGACTGCCTCAGGCAAATCCCTCAGGGTGGAGGCAGGTTTCCATCAGAGGCTCAGAAATATTTATACGAAGCATTTACTTTATACCTAACACAGCTGCTTCCCCTCAAGACCTAAGGAAGTTGGTCTCATTCTCATTAATATGACCTAAGATAATAAAAAATAGCTTAGGGCTGTGGAAGGATCAGATAACACTGTTATCTTAGAGTGAGCACCTTTAAAACACAAGAAAGAAAAATTACAAAATCTATGAAGAGGCACAGACAGAACAGGACTAAAGTCTCATGGGACACAAAATAAAAGCTGGGCAGATTTTGCTTATATTATTAATTCTGATGCTTCCTGCACAGAGGAAGGGACTAAGATATGAAACCTACCTACTAATTCAAGTTCTCACTAATAATTAAGGAGCAGAAAGCAAGCAAAGCAAAGCAGAGAGAAAGGAGAGACAGAGAGAGAACCAAGCTCCAAGCTATACTATATACTCCTTTCTTCAGCTTGTACCAGCCAAATGCAACCCATAAAGGTTCAGGAACAAACAGGGGAAGAACTTCTGGTCAGAGCATTTGCTTTCTCCCACGACTGAATATTGTGGGTTCAGCTAAATGAAGTTCCAGTGCCACAGGGCTATTTCTTTTCACATGACAGCGGGGCTGGGCACTGGAGATACACTGTGGAGGACTTGCTGTCTTGACCAACACAAGTCACCTGATCTAGTAGATATTATAAATAAATCTGAGTTTCCTCCTAAGCCTCAAAGGCGGTGCTGTTCAGCCCTCAAACAAGCCTTCCTGTCACACAATCAATCACTTCCATGCTGCTCCCACTGGGAAGAACAGCAGGGGTGTGGGAGTGGCACTGGCAAGCAGTCCCAGCTTATACAGTGCTGCTTTTTTTTTTTTTAATAAGTGTTGATCGCTTTCAAATACCTGTCTCTCACCACCACCAAAATAAATCTCCCTCTTGTATCATGTATTTATTTTACCCTGAGTGCACAAAGAATAGAGCCAAGGTATGATCAACTAACCACCTGCAAGGGAAAAAGTCTGATACTTACTCAACTGCAGTTCTCAACATGATCTAGTTTTATGACTACTCCATGTCACTGCAGGCCCTGCATCATGAGTGGCAACCACAGGGCAGGAAGAAAAATTCAAAAAGGACATAGCATATCAACCAAGCAAAATGACAGTAGCAAGGATCCAAGGAAAAGCTGACAATCACTAGCCAGTTCTCATCACCCAGGTTTAGATCACTTCATCCCCAGTAAGCTAAGCACACATCACATCAGGCCTTGGCAGGAGGGGCCCTCTGGGAGGGAACACAGCCTAGACCAGACTGTCCACAGAAGGTAAAAACTCATGTTACTGAAAAAGGGTAATGAGCTCTGTCCCTTAATCAGTTTCCTCCACTTGCCCCGTCCTTACCAACCTGCCAAGGGCTCATGGCAAACCAAAGTCAAGTGAAGCCAGTCTGTGTGGCTGCTGGGCTTAGAGGCAGGCAGCACTTGGGCTGGGGACAGCTCCTGACACAAGTGAGCAGCAAGGAGCCCTTACTTTATTTATTTATTTATTCATTTATTTTTAGCCCTTACCTTAAATCTGTCAACAGCCACCGATGCCTCTGAGAGGGACTTTACTGAGAACGGTGTTACTTTCAAAGCAAAAGTCATGGAATTGAAGACAGTCACCACCGTGAAAGCCTTAACCAGAAAAAAGGAGAAACTGAGCTTGGTTAATCTTGTTATGCAAGTAAAACAGCAACACGTCAATTTTCTTTCACGTGGTAAGAAGGCTACCACTTGGCCATCAAATGTTACATGTTAGATGCATTTTTATTTTTTAATGTATTTGGTACAGGGTCTCACACACAGCTCAGATTTGTAATTATCCTCCCGTCTTCAGCCTCCCCAGGGCTGGGATTATAGGCATGCACCACCATGCCCAGTCTAGGTAGCCAGCTCAGCATGCCCAGGGGTGGGGCTGGCACGGTATGTGGTACCAAGATCAAACTCAGTCACTGCACTTGCCTAAGCAGGTGCTTAATCTGCTAAGTTATCTCGCTAGCCCCAGACGCATTTTTCAAAGGCACGAGACCATTAATTTAAAATTCTCAGTTACTCTGAGCCACAATTTGATCTAGCTTTTCAAAATTAAAAATCCATTCTATCTTGTATACAGGCTGGCTCCCCACTCTTGCATTTCTTAGCACTTAAGTGAAAAAATACCTAATTCTTGGAGGAGCCTCCAAACACAATGGCAATTGGCCCCACAACACCCCATCCCTGAGGTGCCCTGACCTGTGCTGCTGTCAGATCGAAGCCAAGGATCATGTGAGCAGAAAATGTCACCACACTGGCAATCACCACCACAATGGGAGCCACACCAACAGTGATGCTCTGGAAGTAGCCAGCTTTTTCCAATATCCGACGCTCCTCTTCTCGGATTTCTATGAATAAAAAACAAAATACCTTCAAAACAAGTCACAGGAAACCTGGGATATTATTCTTCAGCACTAAACAAGACTTGGTCTTCAGACCCAAATAAGTTTTAAAATCATCCTTTAACACCAGTGTGCACATAGTGGTTTCATGTAACTACCAATGTTACTGTTGAAGGTAAGGTCTAAAATGGATCAAGAGGGCTGGGCGTGGTGGTGCATGCCTGTAATCCCAGCACTCAGGAGGCTGAGGCAGGAGGATTGTTGTGAGTTCGAGACCAGCCTGAGCTACAAAGTGAGCTCAAGGCCAGCCTGAACTGCACAGTGAGACCCTGTCTCAAAAAGACACATACATACATACATACATACATACATACATACATAAAATAAAATAAAATAAAATAAAATAAATCAAGGTATAGGAAAAGACTAACAGAAAGCAGTCATTAGTATCCCGATCACCTGCCTTTCTCTGATTACTTCTCTTGGATTTAAAGGATTGAGCATGTTAATTGTATCTCCAACTGACAGCTTTGTCAATTTACCTGGTTGGTTATTTTTTGTCTCAGAAATTATATGGGGGACTGACCAACAACACTGGAGAATTAAAAAGAACTCAGATATCTTAAGATGCCACCTGTAAGTTGGCATTGGGAAAGGAAATTTCACACAAAAACTCGACTGGAAGACGGGTTTGCAAAACTGACCCCCATATTAACAGAGCAACCACAGAGGACCAGACACCCTAGAGCAGGAAGTATTCTGTGCTATTTCTCTCAGCTGTGTGGTGCCTACACATTTACTACAGTGAGGCTATACTGAGGACAGGGTCAGGCATTAAGAATCTTAAGATGCAACATAAATCAATATCTAAAAACATGAACAAGACTCTAGTGAGTGGCAGAACTAAGGCCACAGTCTACGCATGCTGACATCTGAGCTCACCCCTAGGGCTGGCCACAAAATCACGTTTGTCACATTTGTAACCAGAGTAGAAGGGGCAAGAGTAGAGCTCTTGGCAGTTATGGCAGTTATCTGATACTGTTTTCTGTGACATCCTTCCTTATAGCCAGGCTGGAAAACCAAGGGCAAGGTAGGAGTGCAATAAGGGGCATTTGTAATGGGATCATTCTAACTAGCTGTGTCGTCCTGGGGGAGGACATTTCCCCATGTCTCAATATCCTCATTTGTGGGATGAGGTTATGAGTTCAAATCTTTAAGATTCCTTTTGAACATCAAGATCCTACAATATTATGATCCTCGACATTAGATGTTGCAGTGTACCTAATGCACTCAGGAAGAAAGTGCATAGATGAACAGACCCAAAGAATCCAAAATCCTCTCAAGATCTACACCCAGGGAATCTTTAGACTCACTTTGAACACTCTGAGAAAATGGTTTGACCCAGGCATACATTTTGATGAACTTAATGTAGGTGAGAACTTCATTCATCTTCTGGACACGCTCATCTGTGGCAGCCACACACTTGCCCCTGAAATATGCAGTTAGCCGTGATACAAACATCTGAAAAGAAAAGCAACACATGTCAAACCAGTCATTCAAACTGAAGAACTCCCTGATCTGCTGAAGGTCTTTCAAAGAAATATGTGTGTATTGTCCTGTTTTTCTGGGACAGGCCAGATTTCATAGAGTCATGCTATTTTTATTTTATTTTACTTTTTTAATAAACATGACTATCTGAGCTATAATCAAGTATTTCTTAGTTCTTAGCTTGCTGTCTGGCAGTGCAGACAGGATCCACATTAGTCACCCTCAATAGCAGATGAGTCAGTAGAACACTTCTGCAGTACCTGGGGGGTGGGCCCTTGCCAGCCTCTCTCACTCAGTTTTTTAACGTCACTGGGAACCACTACTTTATACAAGTGACACCTCCCTTTTTCTCAAGTGAAGATTCTGTCCATATGGACCAAATATCCTCTCACTTTACTTTTCCAAGCCAGCCACCTATCCTGAGGAAATTTCTAGTTAGGGAATGAGCCTACTATAATCCAATAGAATTAATTCAACTCCTATGGAGAAGCTGCCAAGATACAGTGAAGAGGCTTACTCACCATTGCTGGATAGAAGAGGATAAAAACAGCTGATCCTAGGAAGGCTGTTGGTCCCAAAATAATTCCATTATAAATCATGCCTAAGATGGCAACAACAGGTCCTCCAGCCAATAAGCTGCCAACAGCAGCTGCCTCAAACATCCTCTGCCCGTCATTGGAACAAAGATTGATAAGCTATAAGACACAAAGAGCAGTGAGAGGTCGTTGCAAGGACACAGGTGACTTGTCTCAGGAGGAAGATAAAGGACACAGCAGCCCAATGGGAGCCCACTCTGTGCCTGAGTGCACTCCTGTACTCACCTCACCCACGGACTTCTCTTTAATGTTCTTTAGCTTAAGAATCTTCTTGAACGCCATTGTCAGGATGGCCCCCCGCAGGCGGACGCCAGTTCGGTAATTCAATGCCCAAGTCAATGCAAGCGACCAGGACCGCACAACTTCCGTCAGGAGGAGGCCCAGGACCAAGAGCAAGCTGTACTGCAGGTTAGACTCTGTTGCCTGGGTGTACTCCAAGAGGTGCTTCACCACGAAGGCCTACAGGGAGAAACGTACAGCACTGTTAACACCCCCACGGCACCCCCACACGATGCCACAGGGCTATGTTAAGTTAGAAAGAGTAGGCTGCTCCAAGGCTCAGTGATTCGTGCACAAGCAAAGAAAGACCGCCTGGGCGTCTGAGAAGTTGCCTGCAATCACTCACACGGGGTGTGCTGTGGAGGTCAGTCCAATCAGAAATGCTCGTCCTTAGGGACATCATCAGAACCATTACTCTTTCTAATGTAACATAAGCCTGTCCATGAGCTGAAATTAACGCTAAACATGTGGTCATTCAAAAGTATATATTTGACCTTACTCCTGAATCTCCACACATGGATACATTTCTTTAAATGAAATTAAGACCTTTCTTTGTACTGTCTGAAACGTGCTTATTTGATAAAAAGGAACAGTGTACCTACAGTTGTACTGGGGAAGAGTGAGAAGTGCATTTGCAAAATATTCCTGTAAATAAACATCAGCAGTTTAATAGTACAGAAGAGAGCAAACAAAGCAGACTATAAGAATCCAGAGACCCCCCAGGCCCTCCCCACACCCACTCCCTCCCCAAAATGAAAACAGATTACCTCAGGTAGCATATGTCTAACACCACCTGCAGGGAGGAAGGCGGCCAGCCCCCAAGACCACCGAGCGCCACCTCCAGCTCTGGGTCCTGCAAACGCCGGAGCACACACTCACACAGGCACATTCAGCAACAGTATCAAATACCAGAAGTGGGAAGTAATTTACTTTTATTGAAAATGAAAAAAAAATATAAAGGTACCATCTTCAAAGAGCATCTCACAAACACTGTACAACAGCAGGAGCATTGAGTAACATACAGTGGGACATACAGAGTCAGTGATACAGGGCAGGCCATCCAACACGTCATCTGGCCTCTAACTGTTTTAACTATACACAGCAGAAATATAGAACAGAACCAGTATCTGTTTCCAGAGTCCGAAGCAATACATCAGGCTGATGGCACTTAACCAGTGAGGGCTCCCGAAGTTGCAGCGATTCTGCAATGGAGTGATGCTCTAGGAATAAAGACCTTGCTGCTAAGGAAAGAGAAGTTTAAAACAAAGCAAAACAAAAAACGCTCTGAAGAAGTATTCTGCTTAAAACCGCTGGTGCTGTCAGTGCACTAGGCTCAAGGAATTACCTCTGCTCAGGACAGAATAAAAAATTCTAGGTCTCCAGGAAAAACTGCTGGCATCCTTGTAGCTAAAATTGATCCTGGCAAAAATAAAACAAACCACAATACAAGAAAGCCAAATCTGTCTCCCACCCATTAAAGGGAAAAAACCCTAACTTGAACCCCACCTACCCCGCTCCTCCTAGTGAAGCTCACTGCAGCTTTGAGCCAGCAATGAGTGACAGATGAGAGCGGAGGCTGCATACAACGTTCTGAGGTGGCTAACGGTGCCTTCCAGAACCCACTCTCTGAGTTCACCTGTGTTCATGCTCTTCCCAAGGGCTACTCAATACTAGGTGTCCACTGGGCCCTGGAGATCCCACCCACTTAGAAGTAGGTCAGATCCTAGCATATTAACTGAGCAAATCAGAAGGTTCAGATCCCAAGAACTACTATATTCCACACCTGTCCTCCCTCAGACTTTTTTGGGCTTAGACAGTGTATGGACTCCCTCTGCATACAGCTGGGCTGCTGGATTACTAGCAAGAAGATTGGCTTCTTCTCCAGTACGCATCCAAAATGTGGAACTGAGTCACGGGGTCAGAGCGCCTCCTCCTCCCGTGAAGCAACTCAGTAGGACGGCGTGCGGTGAAGCACGGTCTCCACCGCGGCACTGATGGAGAGGCTCCAAAGGCAGGCGTGCAAGGGCAGCAGGTGGTGGCTGGGGGCTCCTTCCTTCCCATACCTTAGAGTGCCGCATGTCAGCACGGGTTAAGGGCACCAGCCCTCCCAGAAGGAGGAGCAGGGACGTAAAAGACACAACCAGTGTTTACACCTCGCAAAACTTTCAGAGGGGAGAAGAGGAAACAGCAGATTAAAGAACTTCCAACACATAGTGTTTTTAAAAGCAATCACATTTCAAACAATTTCGTATGGGACAAAGTAAAATAAGGCTTTCATGAAAAATCCAAACAAAATTCAGTTTTTAAAAGAGTTACAAATTTATCATTGAAATCTAAACAAACTGGGAAAAAAATGCGAGACTGTCAGCATAGCTGTCTGGCTGTGAAGGCATTCCCAGTGAATAAACATTACCTTACCTGAACTCTTGGCGAGAGATTCTGCCCAGCTTGACTCTCTCATTCTGACCGCAGAACACAGCCATCCTGAAAATTCTAAAGAACAGCTCCTGTCACTGGTTCCACTACAGAGAGACTCCCCCCAAGTCCAGATCCTGACAGCACCAAGCGAGCTGCAGCTGGAAAGTGGCTGGAGGGGTGGGAACTTACCTCTCTAAAGACTACACTGTGCTCCCCCAGACCCAGGCCGAGCTAGCTTTCTGCCAGAGATGGCAATGCCGAGGCTGCCTCTTTTGCAAATCTAGGGCAGATGCTAACTTCACACATGGAATCTTGGGACAGACCTAGTCTTTAAAATACTTAAGTCTAAGAAGGTCCCACGGTATCTCTAAGTTTAGTAAAGATTGGGTTCTCATCTGAGTTGGGATCATGCCATTATCAACTACTCGAGGGTTGAAATTCTTGGGTCCTACACCCTGTATACAACACTGTCACTGTCCCCTGGCATCACCAGAACCCTGAGGTGGCCAGCAATTTCAAAAACACACTTGAGATCCAACAGTAGCGTGTGGCTACCAAAGTGATGAGATGGGGGGGCATATACATATATGAAATAATAATGCTACACTGGGTAGCCAGTAATTTGGGTAACTCAGGTAGATTTCTGTAAGAAGAAATTAAATCAGATTGGAAACGATGGCAGATTAGAAAGTGTGCAAAAATCTAAGATGGATGTTTCTCAAAAAGACTAAAGTCCACACACAGGAGGTTTGTTTACTGCTAGTATTACTCTCAAAACCAGCCTGGTATTTTCATTTCCAATTAAAACAATTAAACATTTCCAATTAAAACAAATCAGAACTGGACTTTGAAAAAGAAGTCTGCATTGCCTATACTTCTACATGTTTTTTCTCCAAAGAGATGATGGGTGGGCCCCCTACTTTATCAGGTATTTCAGGAGGGAAGACCGGAGGTGACCTTGGCTCGAGGTGTTCTTTCTGAGGGTAGAGAGAAGTGTGCTGTGTTTTCCTATTAAAGGAAGGCAACCAGCTTTCCCCAGACTCTGGCAAGGTAGACTACTGCACTGCATTCTAAATGAGAACTTAGGACACATGGATGCTCAAGGGAGCAACCTTAAAGCCACAAGCTGAGCATGCAAGAGTAACAGTTTTCTTGATGCAAATAATTAAAATTCCAACAACCCAGGGATTTATTTTTCCCTAAGGGGAGAGAGGAATCAAGAAAGCCCATTATCATTTCATCCTGGAAATCTACACTCTGCCACTGAGGCCAGAGTTTTAAGAAGATATCAAAGCAGCCACCAGCCCTATAGGGAAACAATGACAGAAGCTCTTCTTGGGAGACACTGGCTCTATGGAAATGTTTGCCAATAACAATTTATTCTTCTTTTTTTTTGGCAGAACCGGGGATTGAACTCAGGCCTTTGCACTTGCCAGGAAAGCGCTTATTCCATTGAGCCATCTCCCTGGCCCCTTGCCAATAACAAACATTTCATCAATAACATAACATTTCAGTTACATGGTCCCTTTTTTTAAGCTGATATAAAAGTGTGTTAGTTGGTCAATTGACATAATAATCCAATGCCAGAAAAGTAGTATTCTCTGCTTCAGAAAAGAGATCAAAGCTTTAAAAAAAAAATTTAAAAAGAAAAAGCAAAACAACAGAAACAAAACTATAAATTAGTTTTACCTAGTCACCATGCATCTGTGGTACATACTTACCAAAACCATGAACCTTGTTTACCCACACATGGAAAGTACAGTATAAGCAGCACTACTGCTCCGATGTCTCAAGGCAAATATGTAGAAAATAAATTTAATCAAAATCTCAAGTGGAAGGCAGCACAGCAGGTGTAAGAAACAGGTGCCCAGAAAACTGTGACTATCAGAGGCTCCCTTGCCCATGCTGCTTTCATACAGATTGGGAGAGACCACAGCTGCCACCCCAGCGCTGCCACCATTCACACTGTTCACCGAAACTCAGAATGGACCCCACATCAGACCCGGAAATCCTCCAGTCCTCTAGCCTCTTTGTTCGCCACAGGACTGTCCCTCTGAGGTCTCTGGCGCTGGCTCGGCAGCCCAGGCCACACAAGCTGCACTCCCCATTCAAACACTGCCAGGTCACAGCTGCCCAGACCCAGACAGCACTCTGTGTCAACACACAACCGAAAGCAAGGCCCTTGAGAACCAGCATCAGTCCAGCTTCTCCCACCCTAGGCAGACAAGCCAGCTGCTTCTTCTCTTCTGGCTGCTGACAAGCCACCACTGGCCCCTAAATCACCGACCCCTTCCAGCACACCTGAAGGCATCACCGCTAAGGCTGCTACCTAGTCCAACATGAGCACAACCCCTGCAACAGAATGAGGGATTAGAGCTGGCCATGCTGGGCCCCTGCAGGCGGTCAAAAAGGATGCTGAGAACTTACTGGTCCACTGAAGCCAGCCAGCTGCGTGATCATCAGGCACACGATGGACAGGATGAGCCGGGTACGGCAGAAGATCCACACAACCCTTCGCAGGGAGGCAGCACCAGGCCCCACTTCATTCAGCTCCTCTTGCCACAGTCTCTCTAGTCTTAACAAGGGCACATGTCCTCAGTTACTCACCTCCTTGGGACATGTAGCCCAGCTTCCCCCAACTTTGCCTCCAGGCTGTCACCACACACAAGCCCGTGTCCTACAATCATGCAGTCTTCATCTTCTGGAGAGAATGTCCGCACCTGGGCAAGTACATTTTTATCCCACTAGGGAGCCTCTAGGCACTGAGAGTGATGCAGGCAAGAGCCTTTCTTTCCACCCCCAAAAGGCTATCTTTGAACTGTGTTGGCTAAGAGCTTCCTTCCTTGAGTATCCCAACCCTTAATCAGCTACCACAAAAATGTATTCTGTCACAGGGCAGCAACATAATCTCCCTGCAGACTCAGGAAGAGAAGCAGGACTGAGAGAAAGAGAGGAGAGCCTGTGGTTAAAACAGGATTAGAGGGAAACAGAAGACAAAGCAGAAGAGCAAAGGCAGAGCCTCCCAGGTGCCCGCCTTCCCCCGGGACACAGAGCTGTGCACTCTGCGCTGCTGGGTCCACCCGCCTAGCTCGGGCCCTGGCGTCCAGCACATGGGAGAGTGATGGACCAGAGACGCCTACCTTCTGCAGTTTACGTCGGAGGACTCGTACTTGGACAACGACCACACATCCTCCATCAAGAGCTCCCCCTTCTTGTGAGCCACGCGGGCCAAAGGAGAAAGCCACGAAAAAGTCATACAGGAAAAGAGCCCAGCATTGTCCACTGGATGCTGGTGTCTGCAGAAAAATCCGTATGACAAGACCATCACCACACACCGAGAAGTCAAGAAGTCATCAGTGTAAAGCACACTGTTTAGTAAACAGAGCTCCTGACAAAAATGTCTCCCCACTGCCTTAGCCTTAGCTCAAAGCTCCCCAAGTGCTTCCGGTGCTCTACAGACAGGTCATGCACAGGGGCCCTCTTACTTGGAAGTGGTCCGGATGGGCTTCAGGGCACTCAAGCCATGGTGATACTTTCCCTTGGGATGCTCCTCATCCAGGATGCGGAGCTGAGAGTGCATGGAGACATCCAGGGAGAGGCCCTCCGCACGGGCTGCTGTCTCCAAGGCATCCTGGCAGTCCAACTGTCCCACACACAGGGAGAGAGGGGAGAGCAGTGCATGAGCATCAGAAAACCAGGAGACAGCAACTCAGCCACACACACCGCCTCCCTCTGCCTGAGAAATAGAGGGTACACACCAGTTGTAAATAGGGACTGCTATAGAATAGCAAGCCAGAGATTCACACATCTTTAATAAACAGGGGGGCTCTTTTGGGGGAGGGAGAGTTTAGGTTTACAGAACTGTACAGAAAGCAGAGTCCTCATATATCCTCTCTCATCTCCCTATCCCTATTATTGACAGTTTCTACTAGGTGACACAAGTGAGAAGCCAATACTGACAATTTATTTTTAAATTTTTATCATTATGTTTGCAATACAGTGTTACATTCAGCTGGGAGATCCATACTCAGCCCTATCACACCTTGATCATTTTTAGTTCCCCCAGCACCCAAGTTTCCCTTTCCCATCTCTAAACAGCCTAATACCCTACTCTTCATGTTTTATTTTACTCTTTATATTTTGGTTCTCTCAGAGGAACCATGTGACACTTCACTGTAACTGATTTACTTAGGATTATGGCCTCAAAACCCATCCATTCCTGGCAAGCACAAGGGCCTGAGTTCAATTCCTGGTTCTGCCCAAACAAAAAAAACCAAAGCTCATTTGGGCTGGGGAGGTGGCGCAGTGGAATAAGCTCTTCCCTAGCAAGCACAAAGGCCTGAGTTCAATCCCCAATTCCACCAAAAAAAAAAAATCCATTTCCCACAAGTAATGCAAATGTATCCTTCATTTGACTGAGTATATATATATGCCGCATTTTCTTAATGCATTCATCTGCTGATGGACATGTAGACTATCCTGTGGTTTGTGTCTAGGTGTCCCCCAAAGCCCTCATGCAATCACTGGAGTGGCTTCTAGTGTCCGTGATTAATTCATGATCCAGTGCTGAGATTATGGATGTGAGTGCAACACCTGCCCTGCGGCAGATTGCCTGGATGCAGTATAAGGGAGAGTGGCTCACTTCTGCTACTGCTCCTCCCTTCTGCTCTTGCTGTTTCTGCTGGTTCCTGCTGCCATGAACTGCTGTTCTGTGCCTCTCTGCCATAGAGCCAGCCAAGTATGGACTGAAACCTCCACAGTGAGCTAAATAAGCCTTTACTTCCTTAATTTTGGGTGTCGGGTATTTTGTCCCAGCAATGACAGAGAGTAACCGAGACGGACTAGCTCCCTGATTTGGTTTTATAAGTCATGCTACTACAAGTGTAGGCATGCACTGCAGTATTAGTTTTTTCAGGAAGACACTCACAAGAGGAATAGCTGGACAAACACAAATTCTAGTTTTAGCTGTTGCATACCCTGCACACTGATTTCCACAGCAGCTGCACTAGTTTACATTCCCACCAACAGTAAGAACACATCATCTGTAACTAAAGTCCACAGGTCGCATTAGATTCAGTCTCTGTGTTGTACTTTCTGAAATTTCTACTTTGATCACCAAAATATTTTATCTTCTGTATGATGTATATTGAGATTCAATCACTTCATGGGAAACTATAAATTCTAATGCTCATTTTCCAAGAGAAAAATTCCACATCAGCTCAAATTAAACTTACAGAGCAGGGCAGGACAGACACCCAGCTGGTGTCTCCAACTGTACCAGCTAGGGGGAGGGCAGCACATGGGTCCTCAGCTGGCTGCCCAGCCTATGGCTGCTGCAGGGAGGTCTGACTATGGCAGAAAAGGGTAGATGGTGAAATCTGAACACCTCTATTGCCATTTACCATAAAAGTCAAAGTTTGTTTTTCTACAGCAGAAGCAGAGGCTTCATTTTTCTTTCATTTCTTATTTTTCCTTTTCTCTCTGAGTGTCACAAAGTTCCCAGCAATTATTATGCAACAGCAACAAACAAAGGATCCCCAGTTAAGGAAAAGTTGAACACTACAGCACCTAAGATACCATGCCTTACAAAAGGAGAATCTACTTTCACAAATTTCTTTTCCACAAAAATGAGAGGCAACCCAAATACTAGCAGCACTGAAAGGGCAGTTTGTGTGTAGGGGTCCCTCCATGCCTGCATTCAGAAAGAACATTGTGGCTGAAAGCGGTATTAGGGATCTAGCTAAGCACAGTCCTGGGAAGCATATCCATTGCCTTTTGTCAGAGGTGAGATAAACTAATTTTCAAAAGAAAAATAGCACAACATGGCAATTAGTGAACTCCAAGAAAAGAACTGCATAAGTGAACATTTTGTCTAGTGGCTCGGGTCTATAGGCTGCTAAGATTAAGGTACAAAAGGTAAGTACCTGAAAAAGCTCTAAATTTGCACATACCCACAGGGGAGCCTAAGGGTCAAAGCATAGCCATGTCTGGGACTTGGTTGAGGTAGAGAGCCACAGCTTCTGAACATGATGAAAGCTACAAGAGTACTACCTCAACACACTCAGGGTCGTCTGCCCCGTGGACACATGTTGCCATAAAGCAAACCTCAACACTTGTCAGAAGACTGACACTGTGCAGTGCACATACTCCAGCCACTCTGGAATTCATAAGTCAGAAGAACACAGGAAAATCTCCACATACACCAACAGACTTCTAAATAATAGGAGCTGAAGAAGATACAAGTTAGATATGATGGAGCACACCTATAAAAGTCCAGCTACTTGAGAAGTTGAGGCAGGAGGATCATGGTTGGAGGACAGCCTTGGCAACCTGGCAAGACCCTGTCTCAAAATGAGAAAAAGACCCAGGGGTGTTCCTCAGTGGGGAGAACCCCTGGGTTATATCTTCAGTACAAATAAAAAAAGTAAAAACAAAAAAAGACATCAAATGGAAAACAGAAAATACAAATACTTTGAACTATATGGCAAGAAACTGTACTACATAAAATTCATGAACTACAACTAAGCAAAGCGGGACATATGGTGAAGTCCTGAATCCTTCAGAATTGATGCTTTGAGGTCAACATCTCTTTTGCAAAAGGGCAGCCAAATAGCTCAGTGGCTTAAAGCACCTGCAAACAGGTTCAGGGGCTGGGGGTTTGATCCCTGGGCCTGTCATGCCAGCCCCACCCCTGGAGCACACTGAGACCCGGCAACTGTGACTGGGCATGGTGGCATGTACCTCTAATCCCAGCTCTTGGGAAGCTGTAAACAGTCGGATCACTACGAGTCCGACCTAGTAGTGAGACCCTGAACACTCTGTAGACCCTTTCCTAAGATACAAAAAAAAGTCCTATAAAGGGCCAAAGAATATTTTAGGCATGTGACCAAATGAAGGACATTATACAGATTTTTGTACTATAAGAGAAAACAAATTTCCATAAAATATTTGACAGAAAGTATAATGACAGTATTCATTTCTGTGTAATAAAAGTCTACCAATGAAAGTAATATAATTATCTTATAGAACAGTAACATCTCACTTAACTGGGCTTTAAAAGTTTTCCTTTTCATTAAATTCAACTGCAGATCTATACCTCAGCCAGGCATGGTGGCACATGCTGGTCATCCTGGAATTTCTGGGAGGCTGAAGCAGAAGGATCAAAAGTTCAAGCTCAGCCTGGGAAACTCTGGGACTTAAGAGACACTGCCTCAGAACAAAAATAAGCAATTAAAGGCTGGGGAAGTAGCTCGGTACAAAGACCCTAGGTTCAATTCCCCAGTACTGGGGTTAAAAAAAAAAAAAAAAAAAACTACATTTGCAAATGCTGACTTATAATGAGATTTTTCCAATTTCAGTTTTGAAAATTTCTTCACAAAGACAGATACTATCAAATACTGAAATCAATCCATGAGTATATAATTTTAATTAATCATATTCATCTTTCAGAAGGTATTAGAGAATTTTATTAGATTTCTCTCCTAACATTTGCCTGTATCATGTCATTACATTATACATTAATTACTATCATTTGAAAGTTGGGTGAAAACTATCAGATGGCAATTAAATGGATTATTTTATTATAGCATATATTTAACATAAAATTAGCCATTTACACTTCAGGGGCATTAATGACATTTATAATGTTATAAAACCACTGCCATTCTCTATTTCCAAACTAGTATTTTTCCCGGTACTGGAGCTGGAGTCCTGGGCCATGGGAATGCTAGGTGAGCACTCTACCACTGAGCTCTATTTCACAGGCTGATGGGTCTGGAAACACGGAAATCTCCTTTGTCCAAGTGAGGTCCAAAAAACATTGTTGGAACTGTGGGAGGATAATAA
Source organism: Ctenomys sociabilis (assembly GCA_004027165.1). Classification (NCBI taxonomy): domain Eukaryota; kingdom Metazoa; phylum Chordata; class Mammalia; order Rodentia; family Ctenomyidae; genus Ctenomys; species Ctenomys sociabilis. The sequence goes on along the minus strand of PVKA01009749.1, from coordinate 9,197 downwards.
ATAAGTTAAAGGGGACAAGAAAATCCTAACTAAAAATTCTACTTTTAAGAAGACTACAGGCTGGGCCCCTGAAAGACTGAGGCAGGAGTACTGCTGAGTTTAAGGCCAATCTGGGTTACCAGGAAAACCCTGTCTCAAAATAAAATTTAGAGACAAGGAGGGAGGAATGGAAGAAGGGGGAAGTGTGACCAGTTCCAAATGGCACTGAGTCTCATTTTTCCGAATGCCTGTAATCTACTGTCTCTCTAGTAAACTCTTCCAGTGTCTCCCATCCTGAAAAATCTTCGTTCAAGACAGGACCTACCACAGAGGGGTGGGTTAAGCTCCCATTTCACCTTCAGGGACCCTGAGGCCAGCTCTTGACTGAACCATATTTCAGCTCACTACAAACGTGCACTTGCAGATTTAGCTTTGCTTACCACAGGAAGCACATAAAGCAGCCTGACAATATTTTTGGTTCAAACACTGTCACCCTATCAGGGAACTGCTTCACCACAGGGTCACTGTACATTCCCGCTAGCACTATACAACAGATCCAGTTTTGCCATATCCTCATCAGCACTTGGTACTGACATCTCTGTTTGCAGCCTTTCTGACAAGCTTGATGTCATATCTCATCATATCTTCCTTTGAGCAACACTAATGATGAATGCTGCTCAGTGTCTACAGTTACCTGCCACATACACACTCTTCTTGGTGAAATGCTGATTAAGTTTTTTTTAAACTTTTTTTTTTCTGTATTTTAGGGAAGGGAGTATAGGTGTTTGGGGTCTCACTACTAGATTGGACTCATGATTCTCCTGTTTACATCCTCCCAAGTGCTGGGATTACAGGTGCATGCCACCATGCCCAGTCTTCTATTTTCAAAATGGCTTATCTGAGTTAATGTCAGGAAGTTCTTGATATATTCTGGATTACAATCCTTTCCAGATATAGGAATTTGAAACTATTTCTCCCACTTTATGGCAAAATTTTATCCTCTTACTAGGGCCATTCACAGAGCTAAAGTTTGTAATTTTCATTAAGTGCAATGTTTCAATTTTTGCATTTTTTTTTCCTGAGACAGGGTCTCACTATGTAGTGCAGGATGACCTTAAATTCACTAGGTAGTCCAGGCTGGTCTCAAACTCATGGTGATCCACCTGCCTCAGCCATGCATCCCCACCCTTTACTTGATGAACCTGAGGGTGTGTTTGTCCTTGGAGACCTTGAGCAGCTTCATGGTGCACCACTAGTAGGGGGCGAAGCCAAACACCTTCCAGATCATGTCCCACATGGACTTGGTGTGTTGGGTGAGGTGTCTGCAATGGTGGCTGTGCCTCAGTTTGCTCACATTCTTAGCCACCATGTGGCCCTTGTTGAGGCTATGGCCATGGGATAGTGGAGTGCCATCACTACTGATCTTCAATGGTTGCTATGGCGGAAAAACCAGCACTGTGTGAAACCTTGGGAAATCTTCAAATTTGTTTCTTAACATCAATGTCTAAGAACTCTGTCCAACTCAAGGTCACAAAGATTCTTTTCTGTAGTTTGTTCCTACAAGTTTTATAGTTACACGTTTTACATTTAGATCTATGATTCTTTTGGGGTACTGATGCTAAGGATTGAAACTAGGACCTCATGCATGCTAGACAAGTGCCACACCACTAGGTTACAATCCCCAACCCTTTCTGATTTTATTTTCAGATTGGGTCTTGCTGAGTGATATAGGTCAGACATAAACTTGTGATCCTTCTGCTTCAACCTCCTAGTGGCTGAGATTATGGGAATATATCACCACCCCAACAGCTATGATTCACTCATTTTGATTTAATTTTTGTATATGGAGTAAGGTTTACATAAAAGTTCATTTCTTTGCCCATGGATGCCACTTGTTCCAATACCATACATCTTTTTACACCTATGTCATCAAGTTGGCCTCGCCTGGCCACATCTACTTCTGGACTCAACGCCACTGATCCATTCATCCCTTCCCTCATTGACCACACTCTGTCTTGATTACTATAGTTCTAAAGTTAGCCTTAAAATAGAGTAGTACATCTTCAGCTTTATTTTCCTTTTCAGAGCTGTCCTAGCTATTCCAGGTCTTTTTCCTTTTCAGGTGAGGAAAGTTTTAAGAATTAGGAAAGTCTGTAAGCATCTTCTTGACATTACAACAGCAGAAAAGGAAAAGCTGGCACACCATCTATTAGTGGGCTTATCACATGAGAATCATACATTAACATTAAGAAGAAACTAAGCCGGGCGTGGTGGCGCAGGCCTATAATCCCAGCACTCGGGAGGCTGAGGCAGGAGGATTGTTGTGAGTTCGAGACCAGCCTGAGCTACAAAGTGGGCTTAAGGCCATCCTGAACTGCATAGTGAGACCCTGTCTCAAAAAGACAAAAAAAAAAGAAGAAACTAAGCCAGGCACAGTGGCAAACACCCATGGTCCCAACTATTGCAAGGCTGAGTCAGGAAGATTGCTTGAATCTAGGAGTTTGAGATCAGTCAAGGAAACACAACAAGACCTCATCAAAGAGGAAGAAAAAGGATAAAGGGAGGGAGAAGCAAAAAGAGGAAAGAGAAGAAAGAGGTAGAAGAAAAGGAGAGAAATGCAAGAAGAGGGAGAGGAGAAAGAAAAGAGCTACAAATGATACATTTTGTCTCCTCATCCTTACAGTTAGGCTAGTGATAGTTTTTGTCAAAACCTGTTAATAAAAAAAGTAAATGTACCTAATGACAAAAATATCCTCTGATTGCATGAGTTTTGCTCCTTTTGACCACTAAACAGTTCATCCTAGGGCAGCAGGTCTGTTTGTATACTGACAGCGCAGGCAGGCATCACTTCAACCCCACCATTCTTGTTTACAGGGAATACACCAGAGGTCTGTCCAATTTATAGTGACTATTTTTTCATACTATTTTACTCAGAACATTGTATTTGCCTCTGGTGTTTGTTTCTAGTGAAATTTAATAATAAATTCTGGGGCTGGCAGGCAAGATAGTTCAGTGGACTAAACACCTGCTTAAGCAAGTACAAGAACCAGGGCTCCACCCCCGGTACCGCATGCCATGCTGTCCCCACCTCTGGGCACACTGAGCTGGCCACTGAGTATGGGAGTGGTGATGCACGCCTGTAATCCCAGTGCTAAAGGAGGCCAAAAATAGGAGGATCACTATGAGTCTGAGCTGCACAGTGAGACCATACACCAAATACATTAAAAAAAAAAAAAAAAAAAAAAAAAAAAAGCTGGTCATTTTCTTTTACTAATTTGTGTTTATTTTGTGAAAAGTAACCTATAATTTTGTGCTACAATCTGTAAAAGCTTTTAAGTACATTAGATATTATTTTTATACTTCTCCAGAACTCAGTGATATGTTTTTACAATACAAAACATATCTGGGAAATTGAGACTAAATGGAAGTGCCAAAAAGATCTTCAAAAGAACAAAGCGAAAACAAGAGGCATTAGCACAGCAGAGGAAAAGTCTGTGTTGTTAAATGAAAAGAAAAAAGACATCTCTTTATTGTCAACTATTCATAATATAGAAATCACAGAACCTAGGGGTTGGTGAGATAGCTTGACAGTCTAAAACATCTGCTTAGGCAAGCTTAGGTAAGCACAGGGACCCGGCACCACATGCCACGCCATCCCTGCCCCAGAGTGAGCTGAGGAGGCCACAAAAAAAAAAAAAAAAAAAGCAACACAGAACCTGCAAGAAGACACAAAACAAAAAATTTCACTAGTGGTCAATGATTATAATTCCATGGGTATTGTTGACAGAACTAATGAACATCTAAGGAGCTAGCCTACAACCAAAAAGTGAGGAAAAAAAATATTATAAATATCTATAGGGGCTGGGGAGATGGCTCAGTAGAATAAGCGCTTCTCTGGCAAGCGCAAGGGTCTGAGTTCAATCCCTGGTTCCTCAAAAAAAAAAAAAAATCTATACACTTTCTGGACCAAACAATACAGCACTCATACTCAAAACAAGGGGGTTCAAAAAATCCTTTACAATTTAGATTAGGCCTAATAAAGCAAATAATAGCAAAATATGGGATACCACAACACCAACAGGATGTAGGGAAGTATTTTATTGTAATTATATCACCCACAGGGAAAAAAAAGACGAACATGACAGTATAAAGTATGTTGATCAAAGAAAGGCAATAATGTAAAAAGAATACAGAGACTAGATACTACTGTCCAGACTATTATATAATGTTGGGACTGAATTTTGAAAATATGCCATAAACAGAAAGATTATTGAATAAATTTGATAAAATCATTATTTTCATATTTCCTGATATCTTATAAAAATTAATTTTAAAAACATGCAATTTTTTGGTCACCCTGTATTTGCATAACTGGATTGGTAAGTGGTTAACTATACACATATAGATAGATATAGATACAACTACAGATACAGATATAGATATGGATATCAGGTTCCACCACTTCCAGAGTGTAAGTTACTCCATATATTGAAGATGCTAAACTCAACAGCTCTTTGAAAAATCCCCAGGCCAGTCTGTAGTCCTGGCTTCACTTCCCAGGCTTACAGGAAGGACACCAGTGCCTCAGCAACAGCCTGCACTGTGACAGCTCAGTGCACTCGTGCTGTCTATGATGCAGCACAGGCCCTCAGTACAATCTCCTCCTGACAAAGGCACACCCCCCTAAGAAGTGGTCAATTGTACTAATCCCCAAGATTTTATGCAACAGTAATAAAACAGAGTAGGAGTCTCATGTGAGGCTATGGATAAGTCTACGTTGTTAATCAAGAAAATCAAAACCTGACCCTAAGCAATATACTTTCTGAGTCACACCCCTTTCCTACTATTCCTTCCTAAACAGTTTCCCAGATTACCAATCTGATCATGTCTTCACTCATTGCCACATCAGGAAGAGTCTCTGGCAGAGACAGGATAATGTGGACCCTCTCCTCTCAAAGGAAACTAGTCCTTCTTGTCTTCAGCCAGGTCTCTTAAATTAATAAGCAGTCAGCTGGGGATGTAGCTCAGTGGCACAGTGCCCACCTGACAAGCACAAACTCCTGAGTTCGATTCCCAGTACCAAAAAAAAAAAAAGTCAGTGGCAAGAATTGTTAAAAGTTAACATTAAACAACAAAACCCAAGAGAAAAGAATTCTTACTGTGACAAAGCCATCTTCTCTTATGATCTTGAAGTATTAACACCTCCTTTTGTTTGTGTATGGGAAGATTGAAGAAATTATCATAAAAACCTACATGTATTAAAAGACACCAGTGCATGGTTAAAAATAAAATAGTATTAATGCCTCCACAGGGCAGAATTTGAACATAGAGGCAGAGCTGGTTGCCTCCAGTTGCTGATTCTGCAAACTTCCACTGAGCACCAAGCCATGCTGCTCTTGCACTGTGGTACAGGCGCTTACCCACAAAGTGCAGACGAAGTCTAGGATGGATGATGAAAAGTATCTAACACACCTTCAATACTGACCCACTAGACCAACTTCAGGCCCCATCTCAACCACGTCCTTACCTTCAGCTTCCCCTACCCCCTCAAGGTCAAGGCATTTATAATGTCAGCACCCTCCTCTCCAACTGTTCTTCCTGGCTCCAGCACCAAGCAACAGGATACTTCAGCAAGAGCGCCCAAGAACAGGCGGACTTGCACTTGCTTGGTCTCTGGCCCCTGGCCCAGCAGAGCTTGGCATCGGTCATCCAGATGCCAACTAAAACAGCTCCGGGTCGCCTCATGATCTGCATGACAAATTGCTGCATGATATACTTTAAGGAGACCTTAGCCATTGTGCTTATGCTCACTTCTGCTTATTGTAATAAAAGAAATAGCTTATTACTTTCTGGATTATACAGAATACATTCCATCAGGATGATTATAAACTTAAGAGTATAGCTCTGAGCAATTAGGCACCTCCCCAGTCAGCTTTATTAGAGATATTCCAATATATACTCTAGCATTATTCCAAAGGAGAACTGCCATCAGCTGCGGTAGTTTCAGTCCTATTTTGTTGACCTGAGGCTGTCTCTGTGCCTACCCTGAGTCAGTAGCTAAAAACAGAAGACACTAAGGCAATCTTCTAGCCAAATCTCATGACCAGCATGTGTCCACAAAGGCATGTGACTCCAAACATTATACAAATTTAAACCAAATTAACACAGCAGTTACTGCATGCCAGGCACTATTTTGAATGTTCTACAGATAATAATTCAGTAATCCTCATAAAAACCTTGTAAGAGGGCTGGGGACAGAGCTCAGCAGTCTAAGCACCTGCCTGACAAATGTAAGGACTCAGGTTCAAACAAACGAAACCCTCAGTATCACATGCCATGCCAGCCCCAGAACCCTAGGTGCTCTGTACAGGCCACTGAAACTGGGTGTGGTGGCACATGCCTGTAATCCCAGCGTTGGAGAGACTGAGACAGGAGGATCACTATGAATCCAAGCTGCATAGTGACACCCTGTACCAAATAATTAATTTTTAAAAAGAAAGAAAACCTTGTAAGGGAGGTACTATTGTCCTTGTTTTATAGCTGAGGAAGCTGAGGCACACAGATGTTAAGAGGCAGCAACCATCTGAATGCAGGCTCAGGTCTCTCTGAGCCACTATGCACGTCCTTTTAAAGGAAAAACAAACAAATCAGAACTGTACAAGATGACCTCAAATGTACCTTCATAAAAGGCTGCCCTTTCTCCACCAGGGTAGGATTAGATTAAAATAAACTGCAAAAAAAATAAAAATAAAATAAACTATGATTCTCATTCTAATCCCCTTCTAAGCAACGGTAGCAAAGTCAATCACTACTAGAATACTAGAACGTACAACTGTTTTACCTAATTGTGAAAAAGCACAACCCTAGATGTCTTTAAACTGCAGATGAGCAGATGCTAGGACACAGCTATATTGCAGACTTATTTATAAGACACCGCAATACCATATACAGAGCTAGCAACTCACAGATGCCTGATATTTACAACTACAGGTTTGGACATCTAATTTCTCTTCCATTCTAGGTTCTCTAAAAAAGCATATGTGGTTGTGCATGCCAGGAGAGAAAAGTGCTGGCTCAAAGGTAAAAAATATATATCTTACCAGTCAACACTGTACAAAGTGAGTTGTACACATTCTAAGGTTGAACAGATTGAAATGCAAATGAACTGAGAGAAAAAAAACTCTAATACATGCAAGCTGTAAAAACTCACTGTGTGAAAATATAAATAATATAGTAGGATAGAGAATCATGAATATATTACTAGGCAGACAAATACCCAGACTGCAGATGAATTAAGAAGGGCAGGTTTCATATTATTTATTAATCTATTGGGAATTAACCCTAAAAAATTAATTAAAGGGCCAGTGAGATAGTTCAGCAGACTAAGTGCCTACTTTGGCAAGTGCAGGGACCAGGGTTCAATCCCTGGTCTTGCATACCACGTTGGCCTCGCCCTCAGGCATGCTTAGCCGGTGACCAAGTCTGGGTACAGTGTTGCATGCCTATAATCCCAGCACTGTGGAAGCTGAAAACAGGAAGATCACTACAAGTCCAAGCTGCATAGTGAGACTCTGTACCAAATACATGAATGAAAAAAAAAAAAAAAAAATTACATTAAAATGAGGAAATCAACAGAAAAAAAGATCAAATAGCACATCTAGCCCAGCTTTGGAAAGGAGATACCCTCCATTTCCCCCTAAAAGTAAAAAACTTGTCAAAGATAAGATGGATGGATTTAAATCTAAAAAGAGAAACTTTCTGCATAATGAAATTAGCATTTAAGGGACTGAAGCTAAGGTAGTGACCAGGTTAGTAACATATCTAAAGTAGTTGATTTTTAACTGAAAAATATTTCCTAACCCATTGCTTCACCAATTCTTATTGAAGACTTACTGCATGTTATGTGTGTGTACTGTTCTTAGGTGCTGGATATAGGACAGACAAACAGACCCAATGTCACCAACTAAGAAACATAAATTCAATTTTAAGATATAACTGTGTACCTTAACAAAAACAGAGACAAAATCTAACATAGAAAAGAGGGAGATACACAAACATGCACTATTGGACCAATAAATCAACTCTTGAAATGCCATCAGCCAGGACAAAGGAGAAAAAACTGACAATAGGTGTCACTTTATATATGTTATACCTCCATAGTTTTAATGTAAATGAGTATTTTTCTAATGGAGAAATCAATCTCTTGCCTGGCACACAGGCCCTTAGTTTAATTCCTACTACAGTATGGGGGTGGCGATTTCAACAAAGCTTTAGGAGGCTCTAAATAGTTGATATAAAATAGTGAAAGTAGAGTACAGCCTCCTGGTAGCTCAGTCCTGTGCAACAGAAATATCCACCTAATATAATGTAAATCTTTCTAGAGCCACATTTAAAAAGTAAAAATTAAACTGGGCATGGTGGTGCACCCTTATAATTCCAGCACCTGGGAGGCTGAAGCAGGATCTTCACTGTGAGTTCAAGACCATCCCAAGCTCTCCATCTATCCCCGCCCACCTGCCCGAGCCCAGCCTGCGACCCCAAGCAGCAGTGCCAACAGCAGCCCCATTACCAACGCCATGGCCAGGTGGAAAACCTACATCAACAACCTCATGGCGGACGGGACCTGTCAGGATGCAGACATTGTGGGCTACAAGCACTCATCCTCTGTCTAGGCCGCTGTCCCCGGGAAAACATTCATCAACATCACCAGCCTAAGTCAGTGTTCTGGCTGGCAAAGATCGGTCAAGTATTTTTATGAATGGGCTGACATTTGGGGGTCAGAAATGTTCTGTGATCCAGGACTCACTGCATCAGGATGGGTAATTTACCTCAAATCTTCAAACCAAGAGCACTGGCAGAGCCCCTACTTTCAACATCACTATCACCATGACTGCCAAGACACCAGTCCTGCTGTTGGACAAAGAAGGTGTCCATGGTGGTATGATCAACAAGAAATGCTATGAAATGGCCTCCCACCTGTGGCATGCCCAGTACTGACCTCATCTGTCCTTCCCTCTCCCTCCATTCCCAACTGTTTTTGCATCCCCTCCTTTCTGAACATACATAATTTTTATTTTGTGGTCATTACCTCATATCCTTTATTGCTGCCAAAACCACAAGGGCTGGGGGCTAGAGCTAGATAGACAGATACCTCCCCATATCCATAACCCCTCCTATGTGTGGTTGGAAAACTTTGATTTTGTTTCTTTGGGGGGGGG
>PVKA01009748.1:0-67158 GCA_004027165.1 Ctenomys sociabilis | reverse complement strand
GTACTATAGACAACCACTAGGAAAATAACAAGGTAGAAAGTATTAATTATTGAATCTTTAATGTCATTCAGTTATAAAAAAATAAGATACGCAGACAGCTACACTCTTTTTTATTTACTGATAACAGACATACGGTGTAATAATGTCTGTAAATATAATATCATGTATGCACCTTCTATGATACCAAAACATTATGAAAACAGTTTGCAATGTATTAATTTATCAAATCCATCTTGTCAAGGTATCTTAAAACTGTCTCATTGATATTTGCACTTCAATAAAACAAAAATTAAAAAATAAAATAAAAAATAGATCAGACTTGCAGTGATCCACCTATTTACAGCCTCCCAAGAGCTGGCATTTCAAGCATGTGCCACCATGCTCAGTCTCAACTGTCACAGCGTGCCCTGGGGGTGGGGCTGGCACAGGCCTGGGGATCGAACCCCTCACCCCTGCACCAGCTTGCAGGTGCTTTAATCTGATGAACTATTTGGCCGGCCCTCTAGATAGTCATTTCAAGTAGCTCATACCATAGAATACTAATACTCCTGTATACCAGTGTGATCTGAAACTCTATTATTAGAGTACTTGCATAATCAATTTTATCATACATATATATTTACTGATAATATGTATTTTAAGTGAATATTAGTAGCATTTTTTATAGAACCAGTGATTGAACCCAGAGACTCCTAGTCTATGTTTACTTTTAATTTTTAAGGCAGGATCTCAATGAGTCATTGACTTCCAGAAGTTGTGATCAGATCTGAGATCTTCATGCCTCAACCTCCAAAAGTGCTGAGATTATAGTCATGTACCACTATACCCTGCTAGTTAATTTATTTTTAAATGTAGAGAAACTACTGTTCTTCATTATTGTTAAGAGTATAATTATGACAAGAATATTTATTTTATAATATGCATTTTGTAATCTTTTTATGGATACTAAATCTTATTATACTTTCAGTGCTTTTATTTACAAATCAGACCTCAAAAAATTTCTATAATGAAAATGAAAATTAGTTGAATCAAAGTATGTTGTTAATGCTTTAATGAATTTTCATATGACTGCTTTTAGGACATATATATACCATGAAAGTCAGAGATGAGGAAATACAGATGGATCCATCCATATCTGCAAATAGCTGTAATAGAATATGTGCAATGAAGACTCAGAAGAATTTCTGCTAAATAACTAACTAGGTCATTAAGAAGCAAATCTTCAGCAAATTAGGTATAGAAAATGAACTATGAGAACATTTTATGTATTAAAAACAAAACACATTTTGTATCTTTAACAAAGCTCTGTACACCTAATTGGGAATCCCACCGCACTTGATTTCTCTGTGCAGTCTGGACATTCTGGTAATAGGGAAGAAAGGAAAAACTGGAGAGAAAAGATTAAAATACTAAACTGACAAGAATAAAGGCATTTGAAATATGGTACAATGGGAAGCAAATGGGAGGATAATGTTCTTTGTAAACTTAGAAGTTGTGGGCTCAAGCCAGATCCAAATGAAATTTCAACCTACATCTCTGAGGCATGAGCACAACTGGGCTCTGTGTCAGTGAGTCCGGTGCAAATCACCCAATGATCTGCTCGCTTTTTGCTCTTACTGTGGTAGTTTCAATTAAACTTTCCTTTTCTTTTGGCCTTCATACAATCTTTACTGTTTAATGTCCACTTCACTGCTGGGCATGTTGTTGTGAGTGGCACATAAAGGCAGGAAAATGCAGAAAGCAATGTTTTCAGACAGTGGGAATTCTTTTCAATACAGATTTCATCAATACAAGGAAAATATTTTCTTTATACATTAAAAATAACTTTAATTTTTATATATTGGAATTTATCTTTTGGGGAACATATTGTTAGGTTTTCTTAGAAGTCTTATGATTTTACCTATGTAGTTGCATGGTATGTTCATAAGCATTACTTCATAATGTCATGAACACTATAGAATACCCAAGTATTTCTGTGGTTCATTTAACTTTTATTCTTTTTTATGTGTTTAGTGCAGGGTCTACAGGGTCTTACTACACAGACTGGACTCATAGTGATCCTCCTGTTTTTCAGCCTCCCAAAACCCTGGGATTACACATGCACACCACCACGCCTGTTCTCAATCACCATCCCAGCGTGCCCCCGGAGCAGGGCCTGCACTGCAGTAAATTTTATTCTTATGATGCCCAGTTTCTATTTTCTTCCCTAAATTTCTCTCCCTAGTTTCCCTTTTACTTCTTTTTCAGTCTTGTGTTCTTTAATATGCTTGAGTAAAGACAAACTTAGTGATACATAGTGCCTGTTTGGAAGGCTTAAGGTTCTGAGTCTGATTTCCAGGATGAAAACAAAAACAAACAAACAAAAAAAGAGAAAGACTCAGGTCATAACTCAACAAAGTGTATTGGTAGGTGAATTTTTTGATAACATAGCTAGAAATAATATCTCACATGGCTAAGAAGGCAGAATCTTCCTATTATTTTGTTTTCTAAATCATTTTCCAGGTCTCATTTGAAAGTCAAGAACAGCATAGAGAGCCCTTTGCAGTCCTCATCTCTGCTTGGGAAGTTAATATTTGATAAGTTTGAGTTTTTCCAGTTATGCCTGGCTTGGGTCTAGCTTCTGGGGTCAGCTCCTTGGATATGAACCTGCTGGGCCCTCTGGCACAACAGTGAACCTATGGTGCCCCTCTGTTCTGCCTCTGGCCCAGGGGACACAGGGGAGCATAGAAGCTCTCCCACACACTAACCAGGCCTGGGCTTGGGCTGGATCTGGGGGTCCTGAGAGTGTCACAATAGTTCTCATTCACAGGGCAGGCTTGAGGATGGGGGCTGCAGAGGGGTGGAGGGGTCCCGATGGCATAGTAAAGGTTCTCACTCCTGTGGCATGCCTGAATTTGGTCCAGAGAGGTCCTGCAGGCGCAGGGAAGCCAGAAGCTCTCCCACACACTTGCCAGGCCTGGGGAAGGGCAGATCTGGAGCTGGAAGTTTGTATTTGTAATCCCATGGATAATTTATTGGAATCCCATAAAGTTAATTCCAATCTACCACTTCCAGTGCAATGCATAATTAGAATAAAGACACAAAAGAATATTTACAGGTATGGAAAGCCAAGGAATTCTAAGGCAACCATGGTGATGGTTCTCTGGAACAAAGGCTTCAACCCAAAGCCAAGACCAGGTTTCATTCAGTCATGAAGGAGGAGTGACTTGAGGATGAATGACTGCCATGTAAGAATGTCAGGAAATAGGTTAAGTATTGTGAGCTGGGCTAGATCAGAGGCCTGCATTTACCTCTGCAATATACAGAGAGAAGGATATGTAGAGAGTAACCCACATTACACATTGAGATAGTATATAATGCTTTGGGGTCCAATGTTTCAGCTCTGATGTGTAATCTTTCAAGCCCCAGGAAGTCATAGCCTCTATCTGAAGGCTCAGTTCCACATGAGAGTGTGGAACATTGACTCTTCATCCTGTCTCAATCAACTCAGCTCATGTTAAAGAGCAGCAGGTGGGGGTTACCAAAGAAACACACGTGCTGCCTTGGAAGACCACCATCAGCACCCTGGCTAGACTTATATACATTGTTTAAAGTCAATTGAAGGGATAAGGAAATGTCCTAGCCAGCTCTGTAAATATCAGTACAGAAAATAGGGTCAGGCTCAGCCAAAGAAGACCACTGTTCTTTCAAGGAGAGCAACACAGTTTAAACCCAAAAATGTCTCCAGATGCATTTTAGAAAGATAGCAGAAAAATTTGATCTCACCCAGTTAAAAATTAACCAATAAAATCATGGATAAGAAGTTTTAAATATTTTAAACTGATATGTTATTCAGATTCAATTAAAAACTGTTATTGAATATCTATGTGTTATTAAATGGAAGTATTTACTAATGATGCATACTTTTCTGAAGTGTCTATATATGCTTTTAGTATGTGAAATTTCTTGTGTAAGGAGGACATTTAATTTTCCTGTTCTACAGCATTGGAATGAGAAGCATAAAACTTAGTTTTCTTTTCAATCTGTTACATTTTACTTATGTGTAAAATTCAAAAATGTTATTCTGATTATACTGATTTTATGTATATATTTCCCAATATTTACTTGGGAGGAAAAAGACGATTATATGTTAATACTCGGAAAGCTTAATTTTTTAAAGAACTATTTATTTATTTATTTGGTGCCAAATCTCGCTACACAGCTCCAACTTGTGATGACCTTCCTATCTCAGCCTCCCCAGCATTGGGACTACATGCTTGTGCCAGTACACTCAGTTTCAGAGGCCAGCATGGCACAAGATCAGCATAGTGCAGGGCCAGCATGACATATGCCACCTGGGATCAAACCCAGGTCACTGAGCTTGCCTGCTTAGACTGCAGAGCTATCACCCTGGACCCAAAAGTTTCACTTTTCTTAAGTGGCTGAATGAGTGTGGTAAGTTCAAATAAGTACATATTGCCATAGTGAACATTTTCTGCCAAAATGTTTTCTTCATTTTGACATTAGAACAGTCATTTGAAACATGCATTTATTTACTAGTGGAGAAAAGTAATTATCTCATAGAGCTGAGGAATATAAAATTTAATTTTTTCCATATATCCTTGCTCTCTTAATTTACTCAGGCCATTCTTCATTTTAAAATTCAAGTGGAATATGTTAATCTCCATACTATTTATTTATTTATTTTTATTTTTGTTTTATTGAAGTACAAATATCAATGAGACAGTTTTAAGATACCTTGACAAGATGGATTTGATAAATTAATACAGTGCAAACTGTTTTCATAATGTTTTGGTATCATAGAAGGTGCATATATAATATACTTACAGACATTATTATAGCATATGTCTCTTATCAGTAAATAGAGTGTAGCTCTTTGCATATCTTATTATTTATACCTGAATTACATCAAAGATTAAATAATTAATACTTTCTACCTTGTTATTTTCCTAGAGGTTGTCCATAGTACTAGAAGCTGACATAATATCCTGTCCAACCACCAGTAGTGCAAATCTTGCCTCTCATAGAATCTCCATGCTATTTATATGGGAAGTGCCTTGTGCCTTCCTTAATGCCTTTGTTTGTCACTATCCAATAAATTTCAATGACATAAAAGTTTGTTTCATGTAGCAATATCTGAGGCCTATGCATCCTGAATTCCTTCTCTAGGGTTTTCAAAGCATTTTGTTTCCTCTTTGTTTTACTATGTCTTTCAAAGCAAAACTTGGATTATAGTAGAAATATTCATCAAGCAGAAGCATAAAAAATTCAGAGGTTCATCAAGGCATTGCCAGTGAGAAAGGAAGGAAGCAATGAAGTAAGGAAGGGAAGGAAAGAAGGAAGGAGGCAGGGATGGAGGGAGGACGGAAAGGGAGAAGAGAAGACAAGAGCAGATAAGAGAGGAGACATAAAGAAAATGTGGATGGATTAAAAAAAAGAATGGGATAGAAAAATAGGGAAGGAAAGAACAAAACAGCAAGGGGGATAAATAGAGGGAGGAAGAAAGAAAAGAAAATGAAGTGGAAACTGTCACCTCAGATTATCACTGACATTACATGAAAAGTCAGAATACTGTATTTGCTGAAGAAGGAGCTCATGGCAAGACCTCTCTTTTTACTAAAAATTTCCTCAGTCTCTGAGCATTAACCCTAAAGAAATATGAGATGCCTCTTCTTATTTTTTGAAATTTCATATATATATATATATACATATATATATATATATATATATATGTTAGGATAAAATGAATCTCCAATGCTAATATGAGAAACTCAGGACACATAGAAGAACTGTTTCTAAAGATATGAGAACCATATAATTCATTTTGGTGTGTTAATGTCGCCTGCCTTGGAAATACTTTAGTTACCTGGCTTCATGAAATATTTGATTTTGCTCTTTTGCTTTTTATATTAGATTGAATTTGTTTGTTTAAAGAGAATGTTGATTAAAACACAGAAGAAATTTTAAATTTTCCAAAATTATATCAGAGAAATTTTATACATACTTTACAAAAGAAGAATACATGATCTCCTCTGTAAGTGATTCAGTTGAGACACAGATTAAGAACTCTGGCTTCTGATCCACTCTTATTATATCTGGGTAATGTGCATTTTTTCAAAAAGGCCAAGAATAACAAAGCACATAATCACAGAGGAGCTGTTTTTATGACAATGAAAAAGTGAGAATAGAAAAAAGTATAACTGAGTGGCAAACTACATTTACAATCTATCTAGTTGAAATAATGAAATAACTCAGGATGAGAATTTCAATGTAAAGGATGAGTTATATACGCTGAGTTAGTCAACTGATAAGTCAAAATGTCTGCGTTTATGTCTGCTGCTAGATCTTATTACTCTAAATTCATTGCTCTTACATTGGATGATTTTAGACATTATTTTCTTTTGTGTTTTTTACTACAATCAAGGGGAGCAACATGGCTAACCAAGCAAAGAATTCTGTTGTAACTGAAATGGATAATAAGTGGGATGAGCTATCACCAAAAGAATGATCTAAAGCAATCATGATCTCAAGCTTCTCCTGAATTAAGAATTGCTGTAATTTATCATTTCTTCTTTCCAGTAGGGCCTGGAAACTTGCCCC
This sequence comes from Ctenomys sociabilis, assembly GCA_004027165.1. Classification (NCBI taxonomy): domain Eukaryota; kingdom Metazoa; phylum Chordata; class Mammalia; order Rodentia; family Ctenomyidae; genus Ctenomys; species Ctenomys sociabilis. The sequence continues at coordinate 60,558 of PVKA01009748.1, read as the reverse complement.
TCATAGTTTTCATGTAAACTCTCTTCTTAAACACCGTGATGATATATTTGTATGTAGCATTTAGTAAGGGGGATAGCAGTACTAAATTTGCATTATTCTCGCTTGTATTATTTTCAGGCCACTCACACAGAACACTTTGTGTGAGGATTACAGAAAACTATAAAGGAAAAATTGTAATTGTCTATGTAATTAATGCAAATTTTACTTTTTTGTTAGACTTTGGTTAGCTATTTAACAAACACTTTTTCTAAACTAATTGAACCATGTATTTGATAAATGAGAGCTCTCTCTGTTAATATTTTTTATTTTTATGGTAGAGTAGTAGATATAATTATATCTAATTATATATATATAATTATATATAATATAATTATATTTAGAATTCTGTTTTCATTTATTTGACAACTTTATGATTTATAAGTGAAAGTTCTTAAGCTGGAATATCTAAAATGACAGAAATGAAGGACTGGACATTTATTTTTTGGGACTGTTGTAATTCTCAGAACACAGTATGCAGAGCTTCGGTACTTCAGCTGCCATGTTCTACACGAGTATATCCTTCTAGAATGCGTGTCAAGTTTCTTCTGGTTTTTGAATTTCTCTAGGTGTCTTAGTCCTCTTCCATCTAGACATTTAATCACCTGCCTTGACCCCTTGCTTCTTTCACTGGTCTAGATGCAGTAGCTCAGTGCTTTTAACTGAATTTTAGCAGAAGTTTAACTTCTTTCATGAACTGTATTTTACTTTTGTAATGTCTTGAAAAATTGTATGTGCTTTAATGTCTAAGCGAATTTACAATTTCATCAGTAAAAGCTTACCCTCTGACTACTGCAGTTTTGTATTACAATCTAAAAACTATCTGTTACCAGCTTCTTATACTGATGACTTCCAGCTTCTATCTCGGTTTTCTATTATCTTTAATATATGACAGGAAAGGCAAAAAGGGATAGCAAATATAAATACTTACTATGCAAACTTTCTAAAATATTAGCACTTATTTAGAAATTTTTTTCTAATTATTTCTATGTAGTTAATCACATTTAACCAACAAGTTTATTTAATTAACCATATTAAAATATAAGATGAAAATAATCATAACCTGCCCTGAAATTAGAGTTCTTGCTAATTTTAGCACAGAATGGCATGGTAATGAACCTCTGCCATCTGGGAAAGATCAGAAATGCACATGCAAGACCCAGATGGGAAAAAAACAAGAATATTTATACCAATCAATCTTGTGCCTATGATCGCTTTGGCCAATTTAACTCTATTTCAAAGGAAAGACAGTGACTTTTTTCCTGCATTTCTATTTTTTTTTTCATTTATTTTTATTTTATTAAAATACAAATGTCAATCAGACAGTTTCAAAACACCTTAACCATACAGAGTCTATGAATTAATACATTGCAAACTGTTTTCATAACGTTTTGGTATTGTACAAGGTGCATACATGATATTATATTTACAGGTTTTTTTATAGCTGAATTATATCAAAATTCAATAATTATTTACCTAGTGGATGACCATAGCACTAAAAGCTGACATAATATCCTGTCCAACCACCATTAGTGCAGATCTTGCCTATCATAGAATTATGTAGAAGCACAGCGTTATCTATCCCAACTGCACTGTCTATACACACACAGGATGATTTTTTTCTTTCTACAACCCTTCTGCATTTCTATTTTTGATATTCCTGAGGTTTTAGCATTTTCCACTTATTCAATCTTGCTCAATACATAATTATTTTCCATAAATATGACTTTTGCATTTTCTTTTTTGTTGTGGTTTGTGTCTAGTTGTCACAACAAAACCTCATGCAATCACTGGGGCAGTTTCTAGAGATTAATTAATTCATAATACAATGCTGGGATTATGGATATGAGTGCTACACTGCCCTGGGGAAGATAATCTGCATGAAAATGTAAGGAAGGGCGAGAGGCTCGCCAGCTGATGCAGCTGCTGCTCTCCTCTTTGCTCTTTGCTGTCTCCTGATTCCATGAACAGCCACCCTCTACCACGTGCCAGTCTACCTCAGAGCCAGCCACGTATGGGCTGAAAGCTCCACTAACTATGAGCTAATTCAGCCTTTCCTTCTTTACTCTTTGGTGCTAGGTATATTGTCCCAGCAATGAGAGAAAAATAACTAAGATACTATTTAATATCATATGGTTTTTATAGCTAACTTAAAAAGCTTGGTGAATGGCAATGAGACTTGTCAACTTTGCTGCCACAAGTTCAGGTTTCAAATTTAAGACTTGAATTCAATACGCTATACAAGGATGAAGATTTACTGTAGAATTACATTATCTAAGACTGTAGGGCATTGAAATATGCTTGGATATTTTAATGTAGCCATGATTTTTGTGCATTTTCTATGACAAAATGCAATCTTTGCATCATTTAACATTTTTTTCCTTCCTTTTGAAAACATATCCAACATTTAATACTAGAACGCACAATTTTATGATGCATACTCCAGCATTTCATTTTTCATAATATGATGAGCAATCTATTTTACAGGACTTTCCATTTTTCTCTGTTGTAACATCCAATATCTTGAAAGTTTAGTACTTGATGTCATTATAAACAATACTTATCAGAAAACACAGATATTTATTATCTTATTATTGCTGCACTAGCTTTTTTCTAGTTCTGCTCATACGTGTATATCGATGTTTTAATTTAGTCTCATAAATAAATTTTTCCTCCACTATTTTCTCTTTTAAGACACTCAGTGACTTCAAAGGAAGTACAGACACAGAATAAGTACTCCCTTGGGTAATTTGATCACATACTGAGTAGATGATACATATCTTAAATGATATTAAATGCAAAATAGCAGGACATGAGATCAAATGTATATGAAGAAAAGAGCTTCTGAGAAAGTCTGTGCTGTGGCAGAAGAAAGACATTTATTCCTTATGTGAGTAATTCCATTAAGTTTTCTGTGCTACTGAAGTTTATCAGGGAATGTCATAACACGACTTTTCAAAGTGGGCTTCCAGGGGCTCCATACCCTAGTAGTCTTACCCTTCACTTGCAAAGGTCACCTTGGCAAGTTAATTCAGTCTTGTTTGCCTTATGCTATATCTATGTCTCTAGTAAATCCTCAAACAGTAGGGTTTAAATTCCCACAACACTTGGAGAATTCATGTTTTAATCTAATCTATGCCATTTATGTTTCTAAGTTTTATCAAGAAAGGAAAGAAAAAGAGATGGAAATGAACAGTACAGAAGCAGATTGATTGCAGATTGCACAGAGAAAGTGTTTCCAGCAGCTTCTAGTTGGCTCAGATCAGCACCTTTAGCAGGGACACAATGATTTCAAGTCCTGGGTACCCTCTGCTGACTGCAGCCAATGTATGCTTCACTCCTCGTGACAACAAACCTATGACACACAATGCTTTCCTACCAAAGACCCTCTCTGGGAAATAACATTTTAGTGAGTAGTTTTAGAATTTTCTGAAAATAGTTGTTAAGAGAATTACCATCTGACAACACTTTTTACTGTTCTTCACCCCCTTCCACTTCTGAAAGAAAAACAGTATAATCTTCCTCAAAGTTATTAAATAAAATATGATGCCTATTATTGCATTTTGTTTTTAATTAACATTCCCTGAATTAAAAAATGCACTATTATTGAGTTCAATTTATTATTTTGTTTAAATTTAATAATAAGGACACTATAGGTATGAATAATCCTCATTAAAATATTTGAATACATTTCTTACTATATTCTTAGTATGCACAGTGAATTTTTTTTGTTTGTGTCAAATTAAATCAATTATCCAAAAATATCTATAAAGCAGACTGCTGAAATCATCCCAAAAATTTTCAACTAATTTTTCTTTAAGGCAACAAAAGTACAATCATCTTTTCAAAAGAAAATTTGTTGAAGTGAACATATTGTTACATAGCATGTTAACCAAGTTTATCAACATATTTCTCTTAGCAGATACTGTTCTTCATCTATAGTGATTGGCTTCTGATTTAAAGACGTATGAAATATTTATTTCTAAAAAATGTTTGCTGTTATCTTAGTCTTAACCATCCAATAGAAAAGTATAATAATGAGGTATAAAAAGTAAAATCATATTAATAGGCTGAGCTGTAAAAGGCTCAAGTTAACAGCTTCTGACAGTGCCAGACCTATGGATTACCCACTACTGTTATGGACTACTGGACTGTATTGGAGTATTTTGCTGAATTTACTCACCTAAAATATTTAAATGACAATGGAATACCCTTCTCTGACAAAGACAAACAAAAAAAAGGCAATACAAATAGATGACCATTTTGTATCTGTATATTCAAAATAGTTAAGATAGATATACAGCTATATTCTCTTCATTCAGCGAATAAAATGATTTCTTCTAATAATGCTTGTAAATAGGATATCATGTCTGCATACTATCCAGTGAATAACCACAAAGACAAAAGTAAGCAATGTATTTATCATTGAAACTGTCCTACTAATGCTTTTGAAACTGTCTTATTACTATTTGTTTCTCAATAAAATTATTAAAAAATAAATAAATAAATAACGTAAGTTGTTAAAATAATTTTATAAAAATTGTTCCCAGTTTAAACTGTATGGAAGAACATTTGTAAATATACATGAAATCATAAATTTTTGATATTCTGTATCACAATTTAATTGACAATTTTTTTTCCATTTCATTACCTTATCAAGAAACAAGATGTTAGACAAAATTTTTTTCTTGTGTGTTGAAAGTCCCCATACATCCTGGATTATATACAATGCCTTGTATTTGGGTTTGAATTTTAATAATGTAACAATATTACAATTTACTGGATTACCTATGTTAGAACAGATATAATGCATTTTTATTTTGAAAGTGTGAGGTCTATAGTACTTGATATGAATATTACATTTTGAGAAAAAGTAAAAAGTCAGAATATATTTATGAGTTTCCTTTGTAATTAATGTACAGGTAGAGTAAGCACTTACAGAGAAGGAGGAGAAAAGTAAGTTGCCACCAGGAAAACAATGGAAAACAATAAAAAAGTCAATAATTTTAGTATTCTTAATAATTAATATTAATTGTCTCAAGTATGGCATCAAAAGACTTAGACTGGCACATTGGATAAAGAAACATAATCCAGTGTGCACACAAAAACACAATTAGCACAAAAATAAAGTTGGAGACTGAAAGCCTAAGGACATAAAACATGTGGCAGAACCTGTAAAGGAGCTGGAGTAGCTATTCTACTTTTAGACAAAATTCATTTCAAGGCAAAATTGATGGAACAATTCAACATGAAGAAATAGTCATAAGTTTATATGAATCAATCACAAGGGCATCCAGCTTCATGAAACAAACATTACTAGACAGAAAGATCAGAATAATACTAAAACAAATTCTTCAGGGGTTATTAATAAGTCACTCTCACAAGTAGACAGATCAGCTACACAAAAAACACTAAAATATTGGAGTTCAACTAATCATGCAAACAAATGGACTTAATAAGTATTTACAGAGTGTTTCACCCAAATATCATTGTATGGGAATTCTCCAAAATAGACTACATAGGAAATAAAAAGAAAAACTGCCGTCATTTACAGATGGCTTGAACCTCTACATAGAAGACCCCATAACATTCCACCCAAAGACTCCTAGAATTAAAAATTAAATATAGCAGTGCATCAGGATATGTAACAAACACAAAAATCAACAGTGGTTATGCACATTATAATAAATTAAATGACAAAGAAAATAGAGAAGCAGTAGCATTCACAATAGCATTAAGAAAAATAATGCAGTGAGGAATTAATCTAAATAAAGATGGAAATTACCTCCTAACAAAAACAATAGTATTCAGAAAAAAAAGTGATGAAAAAGGACACAAGAATATTTGGTGTGGTGGCGAATGCCTATAATCTCAGAGCTGGGGAAGCTGAGAGAAGATGAACTGTGAGTTTAAGCTACATACTGAGACCCTGTACCAAATAAATAAAAGGCTAAGAAAAGTGAAAAGCTATTTCCTGTTCTTGGACAGGCAAAGTCACTATTTGCAGAACTGCCTGTACTTCCAAAACTGTTATACATATTTAATGCAATCCAAATTAACAGTATGTCTGAGAGAACTATACAAACAACGTTAAATTTCTGACAAATAATGAAACCCAGAATACAAAGGCAATTCTCAGCAACAGGAGCAAAGAAGGTATCACAAATTCAGGCTTTAAATTATGCTATAAAACTACACTGGTGGAAGAAGCATGATACAGGAACAAAAATGAGACATGTGAATCAAAGGGACAGAGCAGAAGTTGCAAAAACAATCTCGAGCCAATTCATCCATCTGATCTTTGACAAAAGGCCCAAATATACACAAGAAGAAAGATAGGCCTTTTAAATACTGTTGCTGGGTAAACTGGCTATCATCATGTAGAATATTTAGTCAAGATCCATATCTTTTACCATATTGTACAGTAATATGAAAATGAATGAAAGATCCAAATGTTAAAACTGAAACATTTACCAAAAACAAACAAAAAAATAAACATGTGCCAGGGATGTGGCTCAGTAGCACAAATATCTGCCTGGCAAGTAAAGATCTCCAGTTTGATTCCTGGTTAGAAACAAACCAACAAATAAAAAAAAATCGAAACTTTTAATCTACTAGAGGAGAAAATAGTTAAAACTTGAGGACACAGTACAAGCAAAGATTTTCTAAATTAGACCCAGTTGCATAACAAATAACAGGAAAAAACAATAAACAGAACCATATCAAATTAAAAAGCTTCTGTGCAGAAAAGCAAACATCCAACAGAGTTAGGAAGTAAACCTACAAAATAGAAAAATCTTTTTCTTTCTACAACTCAATAGAGGACTAATGTCTCAAATATACTAAGAACTCAACAAACGTAAACCTCCAAAATAAAAGATCCAATTAAAAATTGGCAACTGAAAAGAATATATGCATCTGAGAAGTAGAAATGGCCAAGAACAAGAAAACCTGCCCATCATTTCTGATCATTAGAAAAATGCAAATTAAGACAAACTAAGGGCCAGGAATATAGTCCAGTGGCATAAGTGCCTGCCTAGTAAGCACAAAATCCTGAGTGTGATCCCTGGTACTGAAGGATAAATAAAAAGTAAAATAACACTACCTTTCACCTTACTCCAGGAAGAATGGTTGTCTTGGAGCATTCAAATAATAATTCATGCTCAGGGGAATATGGGTGAAAAGGAGCCTTACTATATTGTTGGTGGGAATATGAAGTATACAAATACAATGGGAATCAATGTGGAGATTACTTGAAGAATTAAAAGAACAAATCTCATTTTGTTCAGGTAGTTTCCTTCTTGGTATCATTCTGAACCAGTCAGAGAAGCCATGAAAATGGTCCATGCTTACCCACATTTATAGTCCAACAGTATGTAGTAGCTGAGTTGTGGAAGCAGCCTATAGAAGAGAGGATAAGGAAAAAGGAATGTTCACGAATGAAGGAATGTTGTGTTGCCATGAGAAAGCTTGTACTAGTCATTTGTATGAAAATGGATGCACCTCAACTATAACTTAAATAAAATAAATCAGGCCTCAAAAGTTTTTGTATCACATATTTTTCTTGAATGAAAAACCCAAAATATAAATTAAGAAAAAGATGAAATATGGATGACAGAAAATAGAAAGACCGTTCTTTCCTGAAAGAGGAGATCATGTGATGATAATGGAGGGAAGGAGAAGAGTTTGAACAGAGGACTAATATGTGTGATACACATGGCCACTGAGTAGGAGAGCTTCCACGCTACCCTGCGCTGGTTGGACCTCCCATATCAAGCCCAGGCGAGCCCCATGAGTGAGGCCTTGTTCCACGTTCTTGGAACCCTTCCCACCTCACTCTCTCAGGAACCCTCCATTCTTGCCATCCAGCCCAGCAAGTGTGTGGGTGAACTTCTGCTCTCCTCTGAGTCTCCTGGAACCCTAGAGACCCAGCTTAGGTGTGACACAAAGGCTTGGTGTGAAACTCTGCATCTGAAGTCCCTGCGGAGAGAATGGGGGCCCAAACCAGTCAACTAAGCCAGGAGCAGAACATCATGCCAGAGGGGCAAAAGAGGTTTACTCCCAAGGACCACAGCAGGAAGGAGCTGAGCACAGCAGCCAGGCCCACACCAAGCCCAACTGGATGAATCTGAGTAGACCTGCATCTGAACTTCAATAGGTGCTAAGGTTATAACGGCACCAAAGCTCTATACCAAATATCAGAGGTCAGTGCTATACAAAATGGCAAAAAGAAGAAGCAAAAAGCAATGTCAGGCCACAAGCCCACCCAGCACAAGTGCAGAGGACACTAGCACAGAAGAAATTGGGAATCACATAGCTGAAATGTATGAAACAAGAGCTTATGAAGAAAAGAAACAAATACAGAAAGGTATAGAAGGACTCAGATCAAAAACATCTGCAATGAAAAAGAAATCTCTGAAATGATAGCATCTGAAGTAAACAATCAAAAGCAGAACATAGAGAGGAAATCAGATCAGAAATACTGTAGTAAAGAATTAATGACTGCTTCTCAAGAAGACACAGAAAAAAATAATAAAGAACATTAGAAAAACTACAGATTCTCTAAATGAGCATAAAGGAAAGAAATACATCACATGAACTATTACTTGTGCCTGTATTCTTTGTATATCATTTGTATTGCCTCCTCATTTATCACTGATGCCTATTAGTCACATGTTGTTCATCTTTGCATCCTAGGAAAATAATACTAGGTGCCCAGCACATCAGAAAAAAGCAGAGGTAGCAATGCTTTTCTCAGACAGGCTCAACTTCAAACCAAGAGTGATCAAAAGAAGTAAAAAAGGCCACTATATACTGGTCAGAGAAAAAGTACATGAGGAAGAGGTAACAACTATAAATATTTACCCACCAAACAAGGGAGCAACCAAATATATAGCACAAACCTTAATGTAAATGCAAATTCTAAAATCCAATACCACAATCTTACCAAGAGATCTTAACATTCCCTTATCCCAAAGTGAGAGGTCAAGCAGACAAAAAATTACCAAAGAACTAGAGAACTAAACAATAGCTCAGAACAAATGGACTTAGTGGACATATACAGAGTGCTCCATTCAAAAACAGATGAACACACATTTTTTTCAGCTGTGCATGGGTCATTTTCTAAAATATACCACACACTAGTTCATATATCATGCTTAAGTATATGCAAGAAAACAGAAATTATCCCATGCATATTATCTGACCACAGTACAATGAAACTGAAAATAAATGACAAAAGAAACCAGAAAAAACCTATAAATACATGTAAATTAAATAACACTATATTCAGCAACCAATGGGTCACAGTTGAAATTAAACAAAAATTAAACAGTATGTAAAATTAAATGAAAATTCAAGCACTACTTATCAGAACTTATAGGATGCAATGAAAGTAGTTCCAAGAGGGAAATTTTTAGCTGAGCATTCACATATTAGGAAAACAGAACGGGAACAAATAAACACCCTAATGCTACACCTGCACCATGTAGAAAGGGAACATCAAACCAAACCTAGACCTCAAAGATGGGAAGAAATCATAAAGATTAGAGTAGAAATTAATTCAATTATGATCAAGACAACATTTCAAAGAGTTAATGAATCAAAAAGGTGGTTCTTTGGAAGATCAAATAAAATTGATAAGCCCTTATGTAACCTCATTAAAAAGAGGAAAAAGAAAAGAACAAATTCAACTATGGCAATAAGTAATGAAAAGGACATAATTACCACACACCCAGTGACAATCCATAAGATTATTAATAGCTACAATGAGAATTTTTTCTCTTACACAATAGAAGACACAGATGAAATGGACAGATTCCTAGAAAGGTAAAAACTGCCAGAACTGAATCCTTAATAAAATCCTAGCAAACAGAATACAGCAAATCACCAAGAAGATTATAAACCATGACTAAGTAGGATTCATCCCAGTGATGCAAGGATGGTTCAATATGTGCAAATTTATAAATGTATTAAGCTATGTCAATTGAGCCAAATCTAAAAACCACATGCTCATCTCAGTTGATGCAGAAAGGGCCTTTGAAAAAGTCCAACACACATTCATGTTCAGAGTCCTACAAACAAAGCCTCTACTTCAATCTGATAAAAGCCATAATTCTCAATCTGAAAATATTGAAATCTTTTATCTTAGACATGGAATAAGACAACAATGTCCTATATAACAACTCCTATTCAGTATAGTTCTGGAATCATTATATAGAGCTATTAGAAAAGAGAGAAAAATACCAGAAATAAGTATAGGTAAAGAAGAAGTAAAATTATCACTATTTGCGGATGACATGATACTTTACTTTGAAGACCCAAAAAACTCCACCAAGAAGATACTAGAATTGATATACAAATTCAGTAACATAGCAGGACTAAAAGGTCAATACCCAAACGTCAATAACATTTCTCTACATGCATAATAAACACACAGAGAGAAATCAGAGAAACAATACCTTTTATAATAACACTATGGAAAATGAAAGATCTTGGAATTAATCTAACCAACGAAATGAAAGATCTTTTCAATGTCAGTTACAGTACTCTGAAGAAAAGATCGTAGAGGATTTCAGAAAATGGAAAAATATTCCTTGCCTATAGATAGGAAAAATCAACATTATGAAGATGGCCATACTCCCAAAATTTCTGTACATATTTAATGAAATCCCTATCACACTACCAACAACATAAATCACAGACCTAGTAAAATTATTCCTAATATGTATTTGGAACCAGAAAAGACCTAGAATAGCAAAGGCAATCTTGGGCAACAAAGACAAGGTAAGAATTATTACAATTCCTGACCTGAACATATAGTACATACTTACTTAATATCAGCCGGTACTGCCAAGGGAATAGACCTGAGGATCAATGCAGATTAGAAGGTGCAGAATCCTCTACAAACACACTCAGCCTACATATTTTCAAAAAAGGAGAAAAACATGTTTACTGGAAGAAAGATATCTTTAACAAATGTTCTTGGAAAAAATAGCTCTCTATATGCCGAAAACTATACCTTGATCCAGGCCTATCACCATGCACTATGCTAAATCAAAATGGATTTAAGATCGAAACATTAAAAAAGAAACATTAAATCTCCATGAAGAGAAAGTAGGAAGAACTCTTGAAGACAGAGGGCTAGGCAAAGAGTTCATGAACAAAAATCAAATTGCGTGGGTAATACTTATTAACAAATGGTACCTCCTTTTATTGAAAAGTTTTTGCACGTCAAAATATATTACCAAAAAAGTGAAAAGACAACCCACAATTTGGAAAACATCTTGACTTATAAGCACTCAGACAAAGGTCTCTTCTGAAGAATTTTTAAAGAAGTAAAAAACATTAGGACACCAAAATTTAAAGATGCAGTCCACAAATGGGCATCTGAGATGAATACACACTTCTATGAGGATGAAATTAAAAAAGAGAATAAATAAATGAAAAAATGTTCCACATCACTAGCCATCTGCGAAATGCAAATTAAAACAACATTGAGATAGCATCTGACCCCAGAAAAAATGGCTTTCATAAGGAAATCAACCAACTACAAATGTTGGAGAGGCTGTTCTCCACTGCTTGTGGGAATGTAGACTGGTGCAAGCATTATGGAAATCAGTGTGGAAACTCCTTAAAAAAACTAGGACTGTAAATCCCATTCAAACCAGCTATCCCCCTACTGGGAATTTTACAAGGGGAACAGAAAATATCATATCATAGTGATATATGTATACATATATTTAGAGAAGCATGTTTTGTGATAGCCAAGACTCAAAAACAACCAAGATACCCATTACCTGAGGAAGAGATGAAAAAGATGTGGTTCTTTTATACAATAGAGTACTATTCAGCTATAATGAATGAAAAACTCAAAGCCTTTATATATAAGTGGGTGTCACTTGAAGGTACATTCATAAGTGAAATAAATCAGACCCACATATGTAAATACCATATAATCTCCCTAGCATAAGAACCCAAAAGAAAAATACAATTAAAAGGAAAGCGAAAACTTGAGGAATAGATAATGAAGAGAGGGCAAAGAGAAAAGCTAGGAAACATGACAGGAGCAAAGTCACACATTTATATGCATAAGATTGGAAGGCAATGGTCCTGAGAATCTTCAGCATGTCTTTGAAACTAGCAGTTAATTGGTAGGATTCTCATCCTCACTATTTATGCTGATATCTGTGAACTAAGCAACTGCTCTGAAGAAAGCAATGTGTAATGGCAATGTTATGCTTGATATGCCTGTCATTCTGATCTTCTAATTTCATAAGGCTTGTCATGACATACAAATTACTGCCATAAAAGTAATTTTTTTTAAAAAAAGGTTAATAAATGCAATCAAGAGACAAAACAATATTGTTGCAAGACTGTCCTGCTACAAGTCTGTATATTGTTAGATTTCTAAATTTCTGTGTAAAATATGCAAATTCTTATTCTTTTTAAAATATTTCTTATCTTTTTTTACCTTTTTTTTCATATACTGGAGGGCCTCAAAGTTTAACACATCAATGCCTCATGGAAAACACCTTTTCTATGTTTTGTCTATATTTGATATCCAGACAGATAATGAGGTTGAGCTCAACAGCATATATTGTAGCGTAACAATAATAAGCTTCTCTCTTTGAGTGTTAACAACCTAAGTTTGCATACCAAAAATTAGAGAAAAAGAAGGTTTCAAAGCAGTCAACATTTTGGCCCTGACATTTCAGTGTCAGTGAAACTCAGGACATAGGAAAACCTGTACTATAACATCATGTAACTCAGTTGTGTTCCAAATTTTCTGATAATGGAGATTAAGGGATCAAAGAAAAAAAAATGAAGTATAAGGTAGAGTGTGCCAAAGGTGAGTCACATGGAGAGAAAACGTTCTCTCTAGCTTTCACAGAGAGAAAATTGATCAAGCAATGGCTGTGACTTATCTACATGTCTGATATTGATAAAGGATCTACAAACTCAGTACAGGATTTCAGGTTAAACCTTAAGGGGGTTTGACTGACCTTACCAAATACAAGGGTTACATTTCTTGTTGTATAGTTATTGCTTTATCTTGGTCTTAAGCATCCAGCAGAAAAGTCTGAAAATGAGGTATGAAAAGTAAAGCCATATTAATATGATGAGCTGTAAAAGGCTCAAATCAACACCTTTGAACATTGCCAATCTTATGGAAAACCCACTAAAATTACGGAGTACTGAAATATATTGCATATTTTGCTGAATTCATGTACCTACAGTATTTAAATGATAATGGAACGCCCTTCTGTGATAAAAGTACTCAAAAAGTGGGATAGAAATAAATGACCATTTTGTATTCATATACTCAAAATAGTTAGAATAGATACACAGCTCCATTCTCTTAATTAAATGAATAGAGAGGTTTGTAGTAATTGTGTTGATACAAGATATCATGTCTGAATCTCATAAAATAAATAACCACTAAGACAACAATATACAATTAATTATTAAAAATGTGCTTGCAATGGGATGTGAAACTGTTTCATTGCTATTTGTTTCTCAATAAGATTATTTTTAAAAAAAGATGTGCGATACAGGGCCAATGACATAGCTCAGTAGAATAAGCAGGACAAGTACAGGGTCCTGAGTTCAATCCCCGGTACTGCACAAAAATAATTGTAATACACATGTACCAACTCAACATTAGGGATGTATAGTGCAAATGTATACAAATAAAAAAGTGACACATTCCATTTACAAAAATTCCTGAAAATTGAAAATCAAATAAATGACTTTAGTTAGATAATATCACAAGCAATTTTCAGTAACTATGTGTTTTAAGTATTCACCAACTATTATACTCCAGTTTGAAATATAATAATTCACATCATAATATTAAACTAGAAATTACTTGTCTAATTCTAAATATTTTCTTTCCTTTTTTCATTATTTGTTATACAATCAGTCCTCAAACTAACCTCTATAAGAAAAATGAACCGTAAGCACCAAATAATAGCCATCACTTTTAGGTATGTTACAGATATACTGCTGAAAACTTAAACATGAAATACAGTTTTGAATGACATTCAACCAAAGGGCATATTACATAAGGAAGAAAAACAAAACTCATTATTACTGACCTTAGGGAAAAGCAAAAAATATCAGAAGACATTAGAATATCATTTGTATATGAAAAGAATGCTTCTAGACTGTGATTTTCCTGCTCTCATTTTTTTCTGTCATATTCCTTGTTTTGAGATCCTGTTTCTCCCTTATGTTAACATAACCCCTGGAGATTCCTAGGTTTACATATGACAATTCTTTATTATTTAACTTATTTTTCATTTATATTTAAATTTCTATTCCAGATATTACTTTTCTTCTATTTAATTTAATAGAAGTAACCTTTTATTAATTTAAATCATCTGTATTTACTACTTCATTATTACTGAGATAGTTGTAGCTTTTTATTTCTTTTTTGTCATTTTAGGAGGTTGGATATTTTGTTATTCTCTGAGCTTTTGCTTAAAAACAATTTATTTAATTTTTGTGTCAGGATTTGAAACTCAGAACCACATGTATATCAAGCAGGAAATTATGGTGGTGAGCTACATTCCCAACCCCAATAATTGAGTTTTTTCTTCATAGCTTTTTAATAATACTACATTGTTTATTCAAGAAATTGTGCATTTTTTGTATCTTTGCTTGTAAATTTCAATTTTAATAACATTAATTAATTAAAAGCTCATTATTCTTTGTTGTGTCATTTATAATGCTGGTCAATATATATATAAATCTTTAGTATATATTTAAATTATACAATTGTATTTTTAAATTTATTATTTATGTACTTATTTACTTATTACCAAGGATTTATCATTTTAATAATTTACTAAGAAACCAACAGCAATGACAAGTTTCAAAACCAATTATTAGGACAGTTATACCAATTGCATATTGTTGTCGTTGTAGTGGTTATTCATAATTTAAGATGCAGAAATGATATATAGTCCACAAACACTATTAGAGAAAATACATCTATTCATTGAATTAAGAGAAAGTAGTTATATATCTATCATAACTATTCTGAATATACAGATACAAAATTGTCATTCATCTGTTTCTCCTTTTTTGTTTAGTTTTGTCAGAGATGAGTATTCCATTGTTATTTAAAAATTGTAAGTGTGTAAATTCAGCAAAATATTCCAATATAGTTCAGTAGTCCATAATAGTACTGGGTTATCAGTAGAACTGGCAATGTTAGAAGTTATTGACTTGAGTGCTTTACAGCTCAGCATATTAATACTGATGTACATTTTATACTTCATTTTTGTGCTTTTGCTTGGTTAAGACCAAGACAAAGCAAGACCTATATAGCAAAAATGTAATTTTAGAATCTGATGAGGTTAGGTAAATCCCCTCATAATTTAGACTTAAAACTTGCATCACAGTTTGTAGATCCTTTGTTAGTGCCAGCTATCTGAATGAATTACGTCCATTTCCTGACCAATTTACTTTTTGTGAAACCCTGAGAGAATGATTTTTCTCCATGTGACTCTCCATAGGCACACTCTACAACATAAATCACATTCCTCTGTGGCTTCATAATCTTCTTGATCAGAAAGTTGGGGTCAAAATTGAGTTATATGATGTTACAATACAGGTCCTCCTATGTCCTGGGTCTTCACTGACATTGGTAGGCTAGGGCCAAATGTGGGATGTCCTTGCAGCCCTTTTTCTCTAATTATGTTCTGCAATCTTAAGTTGTTAACTCTCCAGAAATGAAGCTGATTATTATTACCCTGCAATGTAGGCAGCTGAGCTTAACCTCACTATGTGTCTGAATACCAAAAATCTTAGACATGACATGGAACAGGTTTTTTCAGTCAAGTATTGATATGTTAAACTTTAAGTCCCTATAGAATATGAAGAATGAAAAAGTTTAAAAATATGAATAAACACTTACATATTTTTACACAGAAATTTAGGAATCTAACATTATACAACATCATAGTAGGACAGTCCTATGACATTTTTTTCTTGTCCCTTGATTTCATTTATTACCCTTTTTATTTTAAGCAAATATTTACTTGAGAGACAGTATAGCAGTAATTGTTATGTGATGACAAGCAGTACGTATTTAGAAGACAGTAATGATAGACATTCCAAGCATGACCATACCATTACACATTGATATCTTCAGTTCAGTTTATTAGTTCAGAGGTATAAAACATATATGGTTAGTCAGGGTAAGAATCATAAAAATTAACTACTTGTTTGAAAAACCTTCTGGAGATTCTCAGGTTCATTACCTTACCCATCTTCTACATATAAATGTATGACTTTACCCCTTTCATGTTTCCTAGCTTATCACAGGTGTGCTCTTCATTGTCTAATCATTTTTAATTGTGTTAAACCTTTCTATTTTTATTTCTTCTGGTGAGTTCTTACATTGAGGATACTATACAATATTTACACATGTATGTATGGTTTATTCCACTTATGAGTATATTTTCTAGTCGCATCCATCTAAATGTAAGGGCTTTGAGTTTATTGTTCTTCATAGATGAGTAATACTCTATTGTATAAAAATATCACATCTTTTATATCCATTGCTCAGATGATGTGAATCTTGGCTGCTTCCAAGATTTGTCTATCACAAAATGGGCTGCTATAAACATAGTTGCACGTATGATATAAAATTTTCAGTTCCTCAGGGAAAATTCCAAGCAGATGGATAGCTGGTTTGAATGGAATTTCCAATCCTAGTTTTTTAAGGAGTCTTCACACTAATTTCCATAATGGTTGCTCCAGTCTACACTCCCACAGCAGTGGAGAAGTATTCCTTTTTCCTCACAGCCTCCCAAACATTTGTTGTTGGTTGATTTGTTTATGATAGCCATTATTTCTTGGGTGACATATTTTCTCAGTGTTGTTTTAATTTGCATTTCATGGATTTGTAGTGATGTGGAGCATTTCTTCATATATTTATTTGCTGCTTTAATTTGGTCCTCTGAGAATTGTGTGTAATCATCTCAGATACCCATTTCCGGATTGGATCTTTAAATTCTGAGGTCCTAATTCTTTTAGTTCTTTATAACTTCAAGGGAGAAGATCTGAGTGTTTCCTAGTGAAGATTATTTCCAGATTTGTGGGCTATTTTTTTCACTCTGTTGGTAATTTCTTTGGACTGAAAAAACTTCTCAATAAGAGGAGGTCCCACTGGACAATTTTTTCAAGTGTAATCCACGTAATTTGATTTTTCTTCATGAAGTCTTTGCCTAGTCCTATGTCTTCAAGACTTCTTCCTACTTTCTCTTCCAGGTTATTTAGTCTTTCTGTTTTAATGTTTAGACCTTCAATCCATTTTGGCTTTAGCTTAGTACATGATGATAGACTTGGGTCAAGTTTTAATTTTATATATGTACAGAGCCATTTTTTCCAGGACCATATGTTAAAGAAGCTATTTTTCTTCCACTAAGCATGTTTGCCATTTTGTTGAAGACAAGTGGCTGAGTGTGTTTGCAGAGGATTCTGCATCTTCTAGTGGTCCTCAGGTCTATTTTGTTGCCAAAATATCAAGAGCTACTTTGAGAATCTTTACTTTCACTTGATTTTGATTTCATCACAGTATCTTTGTAGTAAAATTTCAAGTGAGAAATTATAATGCCTCCTTCCTTTTCTTGTTGTCCAGGGTTGGTTTTGCATTCTAGGTATTTTCTGGTTCCAAATAAATTTTAAGAATGATTTCTCTAGGTTTGTGAGGTATGTTGGTAGTATTTTGATAGGTATTGCATTAAATCTTTACAGCAATTTTGGGAGTATGGCCATCTTCACAATGTTGGTTATTCCTGTCCTGGAGGATGGAATATCTGTCCATTTTCTGATCTCTTTTTTCAGAATACTGTAATTTTCCTTGAAATATGTTTAACTTCTTCAGTTACATTAATTCCAAGTTATTTCATTTTCCATGGTGCTATTCTAAAGGTATTGTTTCTCTATTTTCCTTCTCAGTGTGTTTGTTTTATGTGTAGAGGAATGCTATTGACTTTTAAATTTTGACTTTGCATCCTGCTATGCTGCTGAATTTGTCCATCAATTTTAGTAGCTTCTTGGAGTTTTTTGGTCTTCCAAATAAGGTATCATGTCATCTGCAAATAATCATAGTTTAACTTCTTCTTTATCTATTTTATTCCTTTTATTTCTCACTCTTGTCTAATAACTGTAGCATATGACTCCAAAACTACGTTGAATAGGAGGGGTGATAGAGGACATCCTTCTCTTATACCAGATCTGAAAGTAAAACTGAATGTTTTTCACTATTTAGAATTATGTTAACTATTGGGTTGTTGTAGATGGCTTTTATCATATTGAAATAGAGGCCATCTGTCTTAGTTACTTTTCTCTCGTTGCTGGGACAAGTACCCAACACCCAAAATGAAGTAAGGAAAGGTTTATTTAGCTCACAGTTACTGGAGATTTCAGTCCATACTCAGCTGGTTCCAAGGCAGAATGGCACATGGCAGGGAGCATCAGTTCATGGCTTTCAAACAGCAACAACAACAAAGCAACCTCTAAAGAAAGTCTCTCTCTTTTATATTATGCTCAGGCACTTTGCCCCAGGGCGGGATGTAGTACTCATACCCGTAATCCCAGCAGTACTAAAAACTATAATCCCAGCCTTGGATCACACATAATCCCAGTGGATTATGCGTTAAGCACAAATGCTAGAAGTCCCCACCCCATGACTACATGAAGCTTTGGGGGGACAACTAGACAGAAACCATAACACCATCTAGTCCAATTTTCTGTAAGACTGTGATCATGAAGGACTGCTGGACTTTGTCAAAGCCTTTCTGCATCAATTGAGATGATCATGTGTTTTTTATATTTGGCTCTATTGATATAGTATTATATATTACATTTTTTTGATTTATGTATATTGAACTATCCTTGCATCACAGAGATGAATCCTACCTGGTCATGGTATGTAATTTCCTAGATTATTGCCTGCATTCTATTTGCTAGGATTTTATTAAGGATTTTTGCATCTATGTTCATAAGGGACATTGGTCTGTAGTTCTGTGGTTTAGGTATGCTTTTCCCTAGCTTTTGTATCAGTATAACACTTGCCTCTAGGAACAATTTTGGGAGGATTTCTTCCTTTTCTATTTCATTGAACAGATTGAAGAGCATAGAGATTATATCTTTTGTACATTTTATGCATAAATTTCTTGCACAGCTCAGCTATGAATTCATCAGGACCTAGACTTTGCTTTGTCAGTAGGATTTTTATTACATTTCTCATGTTTCGGGCTGATATTGGGTTGTTGAGAGTTTTTATGTCTTCATTCAGTTTGGGTAATTTGTATGTTTTCCTAATGTGTGATTCACAGCTATAAATTTCTCTCTAGTAACTGCTTTCATCACCTTCTGTAAGTTCCTATATCTTGTGCTTGAATTTTCATTGAATTTTACATATGTTTAATTTCATGTTTAATTTCTTCTCTGATTCATTTCTTGCTGAGTAGGTTATTAATTATTTTCTGTGGATTTATTTGTTTTATGGTTTCTTTTGTCATTTATTTCCAGTTTCATTGCACTGTGGTCAGATAATATGCATGGGATAATTTCTATTTCTGCCTATGGACTAGTGTGTGGTCTATTTTAGAAAATGACTCATGTGCAGCTGAAAAAAATGTGTATTCAACTGTGATTGGGTGGAACACTCCATATTTGTCCACTAAGTCCTTTTCATGCAAGCTGTGGTTCAGTTCTCCTACTTCTTTGTTAATTGTTTATCTGCTTGACCTATCTTTTAGGAAAAGTCGATTAACAATACCTATTAAGATTGTGATATTTCATATTAGATTTTTCATACCTGTTAAGATTTGTCTTATGCAGTTGGGTGCTCTTGTCTCTTGTGTTTAGTGCATACATATTTATGATTGTTCCCATTTACTCTTGAATTTTTCCCCTATGCATTTTATAGTGGCCTTCTTTATTTTGTTTGGTCATTTTTGGTTTGAAGTTGAGACTATCTGAGGACAGAATCACTCCCCTTGCTTTTTTTACTGATATGTCGGGAGTGTAGCATTCTTTTCTATCCTTTGACTTTCAGACTATTTATTTCTTTATGGATTAAGTGTGTTTCTTGTATACAACATATTGTTGGATTTTGTTACCTAATCTATTTCTTTTAATTGGTGAATTGAGTCCATTTACTTTTTTTCAATAAATAAATAAATTTTATTTTATTTTTTTTTTATTTTTTTATTTCAAACGGAGGTTGAGGAAAAAACTTTATTGGATAGAAAAGCTTCTGTCGGAGAGGGACGGAGGGGGGCCCGAGCGCGTTGTCCCATATAAATAAATTTTAGAACACACTTTAAAAAAGACCAAAAGGAGCAGCTCAATTCAGTAATACCATTCCCCAAATTCTTACGCATATAGAGGTGAATATATCCTCACGTCTTCATCTGTCATTTTCTCACCCCAGGTTTTCTTTTTCATTGAACAGATTCTTTCCCTTTCACAGTGTCTGCTGTACCTTTCAGATTTTAAGTCCTCTTTCCTGTCCTGACCCTAGCGAGGTAATGTTACAGGTAGCCAAGTTAGATAGAAATATTATAGGCAGTCAGACAGGATCAGGCCCTGGAAGGAGAGAACACAGGAGACAAAGATTTCTTACAACTGTGGGAGGGACGGATGCTCCCGCTGTGAGCCAGACCTATAGACCTAAAGGCCAAACAAATGCTAGAAGAGTAGTGCCTGGGATTGATATTCCAAATAGGTATCCATCACCTGGAAAGACCCGATGAATCGCTGACCCAACCTCCGATGGGAGGAGACCCTGTCCCATAATCCAACCCTGAACACGGAGAACCACTGTCCGGTATTCAGCCCTCCTACTCCGTGACTCCCTTCCCCATTTGGTCCTGGGTGTAATCAACCTTACCTGAGCAGTGGTCCTTGTAATCTCTTTTTTTTTTTTTTTTTTTTTTTTTTTTTTTTTTTTTTTTTTTTTTTTTTTTTTTTTTTTTTTTGTCTTTTTGAGACAGGGTCTCACTATGCAGTTCAGGCTGGCCTTAAGCTCACTTGGTAGCTCAGGCTGGTCTTGAACTCACAACAATCCTCCTCTGACCATAGTTTACGGATCACAACACCACTACACTGACGCTGCCAACCTTCAGGGCCCACCGTTCACCGTGAAAACTCCCTCACTCAGGGGCAGCGGAGGCCCTCAGGCAGGGCTACATAGCGGCGTGGCCCCTTAAGGAGCAGAGACTCAGCCTCTGTGCCCAGCACCCAGCCCTGCTGACAGCCTGAGCTTCCACAACTGAAAGCTGCTTACCAAACTGTTGCTGGCGGGCGGGACATGGTTCAGTAGAATAAACACTTCCCTGGCCAGTGCAAGGGTCTGAATTTAATTCCTGGTTCTGCCAAAAACTAAAACTAAAAATAAAAAGAGAGAGAACAAACTAACTGTTGCTGGAATGTTCCCCTACTGCTCTCCAAAGCCTGCGAGCTGCACAAGGTCCAGCCACGCAGAGCGTTGGAGGAGGACACGGTGGGGCACCATGGTATTAACACAGAGCTGCATGCACATCAGACTTGAGGCTGGCCCGGCTGTGAGGGTCCCCAAGTGGCACTGTCCAACTCCTTCCAGCACATGCTGTTCAGTTTGGCTGGACACTGGTCTTCCCTGACTCCACTATGGCCCAGTGAGACAGCCCAGGAGGGGGGTCTGGGGCAGAGACCCAGAGCCAACCAGGGACACCACTCCCCTCCTAGGGGTCAGGGCCACACCCCACAAGATCTGGAGACCTGAAGCAGTTCTTCACCACTGTCAGTAGGGGTCTGACACACGTCAATCACCATTTGGGCTGCTGAACTTGGAGTCAACTCACATCTTAAGAGTATAAATCTCACTCTTGTGTTTCCTATCATGTAAGTAAACTCGCCACTGTTCTAAGCAGTTCAGTAACCACTGGCTGTTCCTTGCTGTTGGCTAAGATAAAATCTCCTCCTCGTTAATTCCAGTAAGCAAACAGTTTACAGAGAGGACTCCAGAAGGAAACCAAATGGGCTCCAACTTCTTGTAACCTCGGGCGATTCAAGGCTGCGGGCAGACACTCAGGTGCAAGATAACCACAAACTAAACGGCCCCTGAAATTTAGTTTGAGTAGTGGCCACACTGACCCTGAAAGCATGGTTTTGTGGCCGACAATGAATCTGTTTTCCAGTCGGCGCAACTGGGAACCGGATCGAACTCAGGCCCTCCTGCGTCCAAGAAAGCGCTTATTCCACTGAGCCAGCCATCTCCCAGGGCCCCGGGTTCCAGGTTTCAAAAGCCTCTTGCTTCCCTGGCTGGCTGCCCTTCAGTCCTCTCCCACCTAGAACTGATGGGGGAGGGGGGCTGAGCTCAGTACACAGCAGCTTTTTAAAACTGCAATCTAAAAAAATAAAAATAATAAAAACATAAAGTATTATTTTAAAGTGGTGGAAAATAGAAGGAAGTAAAGATAAACATATGAGTAAGAATAAAAATAAAATAATGAAAAAAATAAAATACATAAGGTTTAAAAAAAATGAAACAAAAATAGAAACAAAAAATAAAATTGCAATCGGTGGTGCAGGCCTGTAATCCCAGCACTCGGGAGGCTGAGGCAGGAGGATTGCTGTGAGTTCGAGACCAGCCTGAGGTACAAAGTGAGCTCTTAAGGCCGGTGTGAACTGCGTAGTGCGACCGACCGACCGACCGACCAACCGACCAACCGACCGAGTGTGAGTCCATTTACATTGATAGTTATAATTCAGATGGATTTAATTATGATTGACCTGTTATTTACTTGCTATTGTTTATTCCTTTTTCTCCTGTGTTTAATTATTTGCAATATTTAATGGGTTCCATCTTTCTTGTTTCTCATCAATTTGCTCCCTCTCTAGAACATCTTTTAATAGTCTGTGAAGGGTTGACTTTGTCATCATAAAATTTTTTAGTTGTTCTCTGCCTTGGAAGTATTTCATTTCTTCATCACACTTGAAAAGAGAGTTCTACAGGGTACAGTAGTCTGGGCTGGAATTTGTTTTCATAGAGGACTTGAAGTATTCTATTCCATGCTCTTCTTGCCTTCATGGTTCGTGAAGAGAAGTTTGCCGTTATTCTGATGGGTTTTCCTTGAAATGCTATCTGTTTCTTTTCTCTAGCAGCTTTCAGTATATTATTCTTGTGCTGGATTTATGTTATCTTGACTATTCCATGTCCCGGTGTGTTTTTAATAGGTTTGATGTTCTTTGGAGTTCTGTGTGCTTCAGTTCACTGAATGTTAGATTGCTTCCCCATATTTGGCATGTTTTCTGCTATTATTTCTGCCCATATTCTTTTTATAGCATTTATATTGATCCTTCTTTTTCATTGATTCCTATTTGTCTCACATCTTTGCATCATCTTGCAGGGGATGAATGGATTTTTCCTCCATGCTTATCTTTAACAGATCTTTTCTTACCTTTTCACTAGCTGCGAGGGCATCTTCATGATGTGACACTTTTTCTTGACTTTCGCTCAAACAATTTTGCAAGCTTGTGATTGTGATTTCATTTTCCTCTGTATCTCTTTAACTCTGCTTCATGCAATCTATTTCTTTCACAGATTGCTCATTGAAGGATTCTGTCATTTTTATAATCTCTTCTTTTTAATCAGTGTCTTCTTGAGATGCAGCCATTAATTCTTTTATTTCAAAATTATTTATGATCCAATTTGCTCTATGTGTTCTGCAGTTTAAATTTTACTTCAGACTCTTAATACAGAGATTTTTTTTTATTTCAGAGTTTATTTCTGACTTGTGTTCCTCTCTACCTTTTTGCTGTTGTTCCTTTTCTTCAGAGACTACTAATTCAAACATTTCTGCTGTGCATGTACCAATTTTTCTGTGCTGGTATCTTCTGCACTTTTTCTGGGTGGGCTTGGGGCCCGAGATTGCATTATAATTTACAAGTTAGTTGTTGCTAACTATGATGCTACTGCTCCCTGTATCTTGAGATTAATAAATGTCCTCCGACAACAGATTATGGTCCCAAATAACTGAAAAAGAATAGCTAAAGCAAATATATATCCAGAAGACTATTTATCATGAAAATAAAATTTATTTTGAATATTGCAAGGGCTAGCCAACTCTTAGTGCTGTTCACAACGTAGCCATTATAAAAGGCAGACTGACTGGAAAAGGTACTTTTGGTAGCACAAACAATCAACTGACCTTTGCACTACAAATACATGAGCAAACTAAGATAGCTGACACTAGAGCCTGGAGGGAGCTTCCTTCAAAGGGTGAGATGCCCCTTAATTTGGCTTCCACTCCTTAGGGCCCTGATGAATCTTTCCAAGATTTTGGTGCATGCTTATTGAGAACAAGTGACATGGAAGCTGGAAAATTAATACTTCAAGATTTGGCCTTCAAAAATACAAATAAATGGTGTAAATAGACTTTAAGAGCCCACAAAAGCAAGCTACAGTGTTTGAGATGATTCACATTTGTGTAGATTCTTGTGTACATGAGCCAGCCGCCTTGGCAGCAGCTATTACTCAAGTTATTCATCCACAGGCCAGAGGTAAGGAAAAAATAAGGTTGCTTGTTTCTGCTGTGGGGATGAGGCAGATTTAACCTCAAACTGCTCAACTGCAAAGGTAAAGGCAGCACAGCCATTATGTGTCTCCTCAGCAAGATCGCCCAGTGTCTGTACAAAGTGTAGACAAGGGTAACAATGGAAAAGTGAATAGAAATCTAAAACTCATGTGGATGAGTGGAAATTTCAATTGGAGCCTGCCTCCAACTCATCAAACAATGAGGGTACCTTCTTCAAATCTCACCCTGCCCGCTGTCCCCTGCCACATGTTTCTGATTTCTGGTGAGCTACAACAGACAACAGAGTGTGAACCTAAGTTTCTACTCCAGATTCCTATTAACTTCTGAATTGAAGTCCAAAATTATTCCTACTGGAGTCTATAGACCTGGGCACCAGGTTATAATGAGACTCCTGATACGCTGCAGACATCTTATTTTATAAGGTCTTCAGATTTTGCCTGGTGTCATCTATGCTGATTATGCAGGAGAAATCATTGTTATCATTCAGTCTACCCAAACCATTGCTCAAAACAGCCCAGGCACTCAACTGATCATTTTTTCCTTGACAAAAATTGAAAAATGCATAAATAAGGGGAAGTAAGCCAAGGGTTTTGGATCTTGTGACATCTATTGGGTTCAACAGATTAAACAAAACAGCTCTGATGTGGAATTGACTATTGAAGGAAAAGTATTTAAAGGCCTATTAGACACAGGAGCAGATGTTTCAGGTATTGCTCAGCCCCACTGGCCTGAAACGTGGTCTCTGCATGTGGTCACAAGAGATTTATAAGAGGTGGATAAGGTTTCTTACTCTAGCAAAAGTGCTAAGTTGCTAACTCAGGGCGATGCAGGAGGCCATTCTAGATTTTTCTCTCCTATGTCCTCTACATACACGTCAATCTATGGGGTCATGATATATTAGAGGGTATGGAGCTTTTCAGGCAAGTCTTAACTCATTGGTGACTCTTCAGATGTTGCAACAAGGTTTCTTTTCCACTCAAGGGCTTGGTTAAAAATAATCAAGAGAGAAACAAACCTCTTCCCGTTATTTCTAAAAGGAATCATTTTGGCACAGGCTACTCATCTTTACATTGTCAGGAGAGGCTTTGATCTCTAAGATAACTTGGATGTCTGATGACCCTGTTTGTGGTTAAAGAAGAGATGAGAATAGGGCATCTGGAATACTCCACTAGTTATTGCAATATTCTAGATTTTGTAATAAAAAATGTCATCAAGATGGAGATTGCTATAGGCCTTTAATGCAGTCATATCGTGGAACCTATAGACACAGTACAACAAGGGTTAGTCCTTTACATTCTTCCCTATGCTGATTGATTTAAAAGACTGTTTCTTTTCTACCCATCTACACCATCAATTTTTTAAAAAGCTTTACTTTTTGTTCATTCTCTATTAATAATCAGGCACCTGGGCACTGCTTCCAATGGTGTTGTCTGCCACAGGAAATGGCAGGTAGACCAACCCTATGCCAAAGTTTGTCGTTGCAGTCACTGTGTATGTTTGACAATCCTATCCATGTGCATACCTTGTTCATTACATAGATGGCATTCATCTAGCATGTGAATTCTCATCACCAAATATTTTACACCAAATGATGTTCCAATTAGATGATGCCCTCCACAATGCAGATCTACTTTTAGCCTCTGAACGGTTGCAAACTATGGCTCCTTTTTTATATTTAGGACACCTTATTCAACAGAGACATATGTTCCAAAGTATTCACATCCAGATTAAAACATTTTACAACAATAAAGGACTTTCAGATTTTGCTTCTTTGCATTAATTGGCTTCACCCATCTCCTAAGCTAACTACTCCTAATTTAAGTCCTCTGTTTAACATTCTCAAGAGAGACTAATACCCTACTTACAAAAGAATACAACAGAGACTAAAACTGCCTTAGATAAAGTTAATTAGATTCTTTCTAATGCTTAAGTTTCTAGAGTTAACCAACACTTTGATTTCTTTGTCAATTCAGTATATTTTCCCTGGGGTTTTTGGCACTCTCCGGGTCCCTTACAATGGCTACATATGCCCTATACTCCACAAAAACTATTGCTCCCTTTCCTGGTGCTGTGACAGAACTGATTGCATGCAGATGAACACATTCCATTTAGCTTTTTTGTCATGAGGTGCAAACTATCATTGTTTCATTTCTTTAGTTCAACAAAAATCGTTATGACAATTTTCATCCTGTTGACAATCTACACTAGTTAACTTCCCTGGTGTTACTGACTGTCACTTTCCTTTAGATAAATTAATTGAATTTGTCTTCCCT
The DNA here is from genome assembly GCA_004027165.1 of Ctenomys sociabilis. Lineage (NCBI taxonomy): Eukaryota > Metazoa > Chordata > Mammalia > Rodentia > Ctenomyidae > Ctenomys > Ctenomys sociabilis. The sequence continues at coordinate 33,644 of PVKA01009748.1, read as the reverse complement.
TCAAAAACAATTTCCATCCTCATAACAACAGACATATCTTTGTTCACAGAAGAGTCATCTGCTCAGAGAGGTTATGTTATAACCTCCTTTTCCAGAACTGGACACTGGCTTCTTGCTGCATGAAAGCCTGAATTAGAAACATTTATATGGGTCTTGTCTTCATCCTCTCCAATTAACTTCTGTTCACAAAGTGTTTATGTCTGTGGTGTAATATGCAATACTGAATCCACCACTACACACACTAATCAGCAAGATAGAGTTTGTTTACTTCACACTCACCAAGTTGTCATGCAGTCATATCATGTATCCTGCTTATTGGTTATATAAGTTCTCGTTCTCAGTTGCAGGACTCCTCACCACAGGGCATGCTACTATAGGCAGATTTTTGGATGTTGTGTCTGTTACTCCCTCAGATACCATGTTACAGGCTTCTTCTTATCATTGTAATTTTCATCGAAAAGCTTCTGCCCAGAGCCATCTGCTGGCCCCACCCCCAAGACCTCCAAGCAGTGAAAATTTCTGAGACTCTTCAGCCCATCAACTGAGCACATCCTGTCCTGCAACTCCCCGGATCCCATTCCCTCAAGTCCACAGAGCTAGTGAGAATTTTTGTGAATTTTCTGGTCACTGATCCAGACCAGCATCGCCTGGTGAGTCTGTGGGAGAGCTTTGGCGAGGTGCAGTCACTGCTGGGCCAGGGACACAACAGAGGGGGAACCAAAGGCTCACAGTTTTGCCAGAAGGGCTATGGAAAAAAGAAACTGAATACAACAGATAGATCTAGGCTAGGCATAACAGAATAATCTCAAACTTAATAGGCTAGGACCTGAATTTAATTACCCGCAAAGGTTGTAACTGCAGCATAGCACTACACCAAAGGTCAGAGGTCAGTGCTATAGAAAATGACAAAGACAAGGAGCAACATGCAATGTCATGCCTTGGGCCCACCAATGATAGGTGCAAAGGACACTCGTTCAGCTGAAATGAATGAATTAACAGAGGCATAAGCAAATAAACAAGAGCACAAAGGTACAGAGGAATTAATGACCAGAAAGGTATAGACCAGAAATAATGCCTGAAATAAAAAAAGAAATATTTGAATACATAACTTCTGAAATAATGAATAAAATCCAGAAACGTATGGGGGAAACCCACCAAGAACAAGTGCAGAGAACATTATTCTAGCAGAAACATATGAATTAACAGCTTTCTAAGCAAAACACAACAGCAGAAAGGTAAAGAAGAACTCAGAATAGAAACAATTTCTAAAATAAAAAAAACAAGAAATTTTGAAATCATAGCATCTGAAGTAGAGAATAAATTATAGGAATATATGGAGGAGATCCAATGGAAAAAGCTCTGCAGTAAAAGGATGAATTAAAACCTCTAACGAAGATATTGATAAAAAAAATAGAGGAGATGAAAAATATGACAGATTCGTTCAAAGAGCAGTGCAGAAAAGAAATAGGATGCATGAAGCAAAGTCAAACAGATATAGAAGAAATTAATCTCAAATGGGACTCTACAAAACTGTCTGAGTGAAGACAAAGACAGAGTTTCAGATTCTGAAGATTCTGGTGCAACTTGTGAAAAGGTGAGAAAGGATCTCTTTAAAACAACAAGAATGCAGACAAAAATAATCCATAACCTGCAGGATGATGCCAAGATGAACAATGTGAGATTAATAGGAACCAATGAGAAAGAAGGAGTCCATACAAATGATATAAAAAGAATATGGGCAGAAGTAATAGCAGAAAACTTCACAAATATGAGGAAACAATCTAACATTTAGGTAAGCAGAGCATACAGAATACCAAATAACTTCAACCTGACTAAAAGTACACCGAAAAATAAGACTAAAGATCCCAGAAATCCGGCACAAGAATAATATACTGAAAGCTACTAGAGAAACGAAATAGATCACATTCAGAGGAAAACCAATCACAATTACAGCCAACTTCTTTTCAAAAACCATGAAGGAAAGGAGAGCATGGAGCAGAGTTCTTCAAGTCCTCTATGAAAATAAATTCCAGCCCAGAATATTATACCCTGCAAAACTCTCATTCAAGTTTGATGGAGAAGTGAAATACTTCCATGACAAAGATTAACTAAAGAATTTCATGATGACAAAGCCATCCCTACACAGGCTACTGAAAGATATTCTACAGAGAGACCACAATGACCAGTACTCCACTAATGAGAACAGAAGAAAGCTACTAAATAGAGCAAACAATTAAACACAGGACAAAAAGGAGTAAACAACAGCAGGTAAATAACATGACAATCATAAGTCAACACATCTCAATTATAACCATTAATGTAAATTAACTCAATTCACCAATTAAAAGAAATAGACTGGCACAGTGGATTAGGAAACAAAATCCAACAATATTTTGTATACAAGAAATACACTTAACTCAAAAAAGACATTCATAGGCTTAAAGTCAAAGGATGGAAAACAATACTACATGTCCCAGCACCTCAGAAAAAAAACAGCGTAGCAATTCTGTTCTCAGACAATCTCAACTTCAAACCAAGAATGATCAAATAACACAAAGAGGGCCACTTTATATTCGTTAGGGGAAAAGTTTAAGAGGAAGAGGTAACATGCATAAATATCTATGCAACAAACACAGGGGCACCCAACTATATAAGACAAATCACAATGGACATAAAAAATCTAATATCCAAGACCATAATCTTAACAGAAGACCTTAACACACCCTTATCTCAAAAAGATAGATAACCAGACAAAAAATTAACAAAGAAGCAGCAGAACTGAACCAGATCTTTGAACAAATGGACATGGTGGCCATAAACAGAGTTTTCCAACCAACCACAGCTGAATAAACATTTCTTTCACAGCACATGGCTCATTTGCTAAAATAGACCAAATACTAGTCCATAGGTCATGCTTAAGTATAGAAGAAAACAGAAATTATCCCATGCATATTATTGGACCACAGTGCAATGAAACTGGAAATAAACGACAAAAGAAATCCAAAAAGACCGCTAAATACATGGGAATTAAAGAACACCCTAGTCAGAAATCAATGGGTCACAGATGAAATTAACTACAAAATTGAACAATATCTACAATTCAATGAAAATTCAACCACAACTTATAGGAATTTACAGGATGTGATGAAAGCAGATCTCAGAGGGAAAATCATAGCTATGAAATCACATATGAGGAAAACAGAACAAGAACAAATACACACCCTAATGGTGCACCTCTCACATCTAGCAAAGCAGGAGAAAACCAAACACAGATCCCAAAGACGGAAGAAATCATAAAGATTGGAGCACAAATTAGTTCAATGGAGATGAAGAAAACTTTTCAAAGAATTAAGGAATCAAAAAGCTAGTTTTTCAAAAGACTAAACAAAATAGGTAAACCTGTAGCTATCCTGATCAAAAAGAAGACAAAAAAATATGCAAATGCAAACAAGAAGGAACAAAAAAGTTAAAATCACCACAGACACAGTGAAAATTTAGAAGATTATCAATGCCTACTTCAAAAATGTTTATAATCACAGAACAGAAGACACAGAAGAAATGGACAGATTCCTCAAATGGTACACATTACCAAAACTGAATCAAGGACATGGAAAAACTCTCAGTAACCTAATAACAACCAACAAGATATGGAACATAATAAAAAGCATGCCGATGAAGAAAAGTCCAGGTCCTATCACCATGCACTAAGCTAAAGTCAAGTTATACAGCTGAATTCTATCAGTAATTTATAGAAGATATAATCCCTACACTCCTCAAGCACTTCAATGAAGTTGAAAAGGAAGCAGTCCTCCCAAAATCAATTCAGGAGGCAAGGATTATACTGACTCTAATACCAGGGAGAGACACCTTAGAAAGAGAACTATAGGCCAAAATCCCTCATGAACAAAGATGTAAAAATACTCAATAAAATACTAGCAAATTGAATACAGAAAATCATTAAGAATATCATACATCATAACCAGGAAAGATTCATCCCAGGGATGCAAGGAAGGTTCCATATTTGAAAATCTATAAATGTAATATACTATATTAATAAACTGGAATCTAAAAAGCACATGATCATCTCACATAATGCAGAAAAAGCTTTTGATAGTGTCCGACACTCATTCATGTTCAAAACCCTACAGAAAATCGGAACATATGGACTACCTCAACATGACAAAAGCCATCTATGACAGCACAACACTGAATATAATTCTAAGCAGGGAAAAACTGAAATCTTGCACTCTTAGATCAGGTACAAGACAAAAATGTCCTCTCTCTCCCCTACTATTCAATTTTATTTTGGCATCATTAACAACAGTCATTAGGAAAGAGGCAGAAATAAAAGGAATAAGAATAGATAAAGAAGAAATTAAATTATCATTATTTGCAGATGTCATGGTATGTTACTTGGAATACCCAAAAAGTTCCAGCAAGAAGGTAGTAGAATTGACATGGAAATTCAGTAGTATAGTAGGATACAATGTCAATACTCAAAAGTCAGTAACATTCCTCTAAACAGATAACAAACACACTGAGAGAGAAACTATAGAAACAATAGCTTTTACAATAGCACCTCAGAAAATGAAATACCTTGTAATTCACAAAACCAAGGAAGTCAAAGTTCTTTTCGCAGAAAACTGCAACACCCGAAGAAAAGAGATTATAGAGGATTTCAGAAAATGGAAAGATATTCCATGCTCCTGGATAGGAAAAACCAACATCGTGAAGATGTTATACAGATTTAATGCAATCCCTATCAAATGGCAACCAACATAACTTCCAGACCAGGAGAAATCATTTATATTGAAGTGGATCCCATTTGAACATATAGGCAAAATAAAATTTATGTGGAAACATAAAAGATCTAGGATAGCAAAGGCAATCTTAGCCAAGAAAAACAAGGCAGAAAGCATCAAAATTTCTGATCTGAAATTATCCTACAAATAAACTGTGATAAAATCACCATGGTACTGGCAACAAAATAGACCTGAGGATCAATGGAATAGATTAGAAGACACAGAGGCATCTACAATCACACTCAGCCATCTGATCTTCGAAAAAGGGGCTAAACAAACTCACTGGAAGGAAGATAGCCTCTCTAACAAATGGTGCTGGAAAACATGGCTTTCTACATGCCAAAAACTAAAACTTGACCCAGCTCTATCACTATACATTAAGCTAAAGTCAAAATGAACTAAAGATCTAAACATTAAAACAGAAACACTCAATCTCCAGGAAGAGAAAGTAGGAGGAACTCTAAAAGACACAGAGGTAGGAAAAGAATTCATGACCAAACATGTATTCGCACAGGAAACACTTGAAAGACTCAACAACTGGGATCAACTCTTTTGAGGAGTTTCTACAAGTCAAAAATAATTGTCAACAAAGTGAAAAGACAACTCACAAATTTTGAAAAAATGCTAACTAATAAACAAACAGACAAAGGTCACCTCTGTAGAATATATAAAGAAATAACATATGTTAGCTCCCTCAAAGTTAAGGACCTAATCCAGAAGTAGGCACCTTAGAACAATACACACTTCTTAGAGGTCAAAATTAATGAAGTGAATATATATATGAAAAAATGCTCCACATCGCTAGCCATCTGTGAAATGCAATTAAAACAACACCGACATACCATCTCATTCCACAAAGAATGGCTATCATAAGGAAATAAACCAACAACAAATGTTGGAGAGGATGTGGGGAAAAGGGAACACTGCTGGTGGGAATGTAGACTGGTGCAACCTTTATGGAGATCAGTGTGGAGACTAGTCAAAAGTCTTGAATGGGACTGGAAATCCCATTCAAGTTGGCTATTCCTGTACTGGGAATTTTTCCAGAAGAACTGAAAACATCATACCATAGTGATATATATGTACCTATGTTTATAGCAGCACAATTTGTCATAGCAAAATCTTGGAAACAATCAAGATGTCCATCATATGAGGAATGGTTCGAAAAGATGTGGTATTTCTATGTAATGGAGCATTATTCAGCTATAAAGAATGAGAAACTTGAAACATTTATATGGAAGTGGATGCTACTTGAACATATATTCGTAAGTGAAATAAACCAGAAACACATGTGCAAATATCATATAGTCTCCCTAGTATAGGAAGACAAAAGAAGAAATACAAATAGAAATGTACAACACAAGCTAAAAATAATTTAGTCTGATAGTTAGGACAAAATGAATGGCATATACTGCAGGTTCCTAATGAGCTTTTCTTCTAGATGGTTAACAACCTAAGTTCACAAATCAAAAATGGAGAAATAGAAGGGCCACAAGGTCAGGCAACCTTTTGGCCCTAGCCTTTCAAGTTCAGTGAAGTCTCAGGACATAGGAGAACCTGTATTGCAACATCATGGAACTCATTTGTGCACCAAATTTTCTGATCAAGGAGATTATGCAGGCTCAAAGGAAGGCAATTGATGGTCAATAGTGTGCCTGGGGAGAGTCACATGGAGAGAAAACTTTCTCTCAGGCTCTCACAGTGAGCATACTCATCAAGCAATGGCTGGGACTCATCCACATGGCTGACACAAAGGATCTCCAGAGTGAGGTACAGGATTACAAGATAAACCCTGAAGAGACTTGACTGACCTCATCACACACAAAAGCTACATATTTTGTTATACAGGTCTTGCTTTATTTTGGTCTTAACTATCTAGCAGAAAAGTATAAAAATGAGGTATATAATATGGGGATATAATAATAAGTTGAGCTGTAAATGGCTATAGTCAACAACTTCTCGAGATAACTTATTATTATTGTGGACTGCTGGCCTTGTTGGATTGTGTCGCTGAATTCAGGCATCTATAATGGTTTAATAACAATAGCTTGCCCATCTTTGACAGGTCTACAAAAAAAGTGAGATAGAAAGGAAGAACCATGATGTGTATGTATAAACAGTACAGTTAGGATAAATATGTAGTACTTCTTCATAATTCTAGGAGAAGCAAGATTTTCACTAATAGTTGTTGGACAAGATATTATGTTGGCTTCCAGTAATATGGACAACTACTAGGAAGATAACAAGATAGAAAGTATTAATTATTGAAATTGCTGTAATTCAGCTTTTAAAAAATAAGTATACAGGTACATTCTCTTAATTCATTGATTAGAGACATGTGCTTTAATAGTATCTGTAAGTAGAATGTCATGTATGCATGTTGTACAACAACAAACCATTATGAAAAATATTTGGAATATATTAATCACTGAATCTGTCATGTTAGTTTGATCTAAAACTGTCTTATTGCTATTTGTTCTTCAATAACAAAATAAAAAAAAAAAAGAAAATGGAAAAATTTTCCCTGCTCCTGGATGGGAAGATGATCATACTCCCAAAATTTTTCTACAGATTTAAAGCAATCCCTATCAAATTGCCACAAACATACCACGTAGACCTAGAGAAATCATTCCTAAAATTTATTTGTAACCACAAAAGACCTAGAACAGCAAAACCCATCCTGGCCAACAAAGACAAGGCAGGAGGCATCACAATTCTTGACTTGAAATTATACTACAAAGCTACTGTGATAAAATCAACATGGTATTGGCAATAAAATAGACCTAAGGATCAATAAAATAGAATATGCAGAGGCCTTTAGGAACCCACTCAGTCACCTGATCTTTGACAAAGGGGCCAAACAATCTTACTGGAAGAAAGATAACAATGGTTCTGGAAAAAGTGGCTTTCTACATGACAAAAACTAATACTTGACCCAGGCCTATCACCATGAACTAAGCTAAAGTCAAAATGAACTGAAGATCTAAACATTAAAACAAAAACACTCAATCTCCTGGAAGAGAAAGTAGGAGGCACTCTTGAAGACATAGGGATAGACAAAGTGTTCATGACCAAACATGTATTTGCACAGGAAACACTTGAAAGGATTAACAACTGTGATAAACCCTTATTGAGAAGATTTTGCATGTCAAAAGAAATTATCAACAAAGTGAAAAGACAACCAACAAAGTTTTTCAAAAAAAACTCTTAAATAATAAGCATTCATATAAATGGCTGCACTCTAGAATTTATAAAGAACTGATATACATTAGGGCCCTCAAATTTAAACACCCAATCCAGAAATGGGCATCTGAGATGAATGCACACTTCTCAGAGGTTGAAACCAAAGCAGCGAATACATATATGAAAAAATGCTCCACATCACTATCCATCCATGAAATGCAAGTTAAAACAACACCCAGATACCAGCTTACTGCAGAAAGAATGACTATCATAAAGAAATCAACCAACAACAAATGTTGGAGAGGTTGAGGGGAAAAGGGAACACTTCTCCACTGTTTGTGGGAATGTAGACTGGTGCAACCATTGTGGAGGTCAGTGTAGAGAGTCCTCACAAAACTAGGACTGGAAATCCAATTCAAGCCAGCCATGCCTTTCCTGGGAATTTTCCCAGAGGAACTGAAAACATTATATCATAGTGATATATATGTACCTATGTTTATAGCAGCACAATTTGTGATAGCAAAATCTTGGAAACAACTAAGATGCCATCACATGAGGAATGGTTGAAAAGATGTGTTATTTCTATACAATTGAGTATTGCTCAGCTATAAAGAATGATAAACTTGAAGCATTCATATTTAAGTGGATGCCACTTAAACATACACTCATAAGGAAATGAAGTAGACACACATGTGCAAATATTGCATAGTCTCCCTAGTATAAGAAATCAAAAGAAGAAGTGCAAATAGGTATAACAACAGCTAAAAAGAATTTCGTTAGATAGTTAAGGTGAACTGAACTGCATAGGTTGCAGGGTAAGAATCAGTTTCTCTTCTGGATGGTTAAAAACCTAAGTTTACAGATCAAAAATTGCAGAAATTGAAGGGCTGCAAGTTCAGCCAACATTTTGCTCCTAGCTTTTCAAGGTCTGTGAAGACTCAGGACATAGGAGAACCTGTACTCTAACATCATGGAACTCAGTTGTTCCCTAAATTTTCTAATCAAGGAGATTATGGAGCCACAGAGGAATGTTATTGACGATCTATAGTGTGCCTAAGGAGAGTCACATGAAGAGAAAACTTTCTCTCAGGCTCTCACAGTGAGGACATTGATCAAGCAATGGCCATGACTCATCCACATGGCTGACACTGACAAAGCATCTACAGCATGTGGTACAGGATTACAAGATAAACCCTGAGGGGACTTAACTGACATCAGATACCAAATCTACATTTTTTGTTGTATAGGTCTTGCTTTAGCTCGGTCTTAACCATCCAGTAGAAAAGTATAGAAATGAAGTATATCCAATAAGGCCATAATAGTGGGCTGAGCTGTGGATGCCTCTAGTCAGCAACTTCTTCGGATAACCCACTATTGTTGTGGACTGATGGACTGTTTTGGATTGTTTTGTTGAATTCAAGCACCTATAATAATTGAATGACAATAGAATACTCATCTTTGATGGGACTAAACAAAAAACAGGGAATACAAAGGAAGAACAATTCTATGTTTGTATAAACAGTATGGTTAGGATAAATATGCAGTATGGTTGTGTAATTCTATGAGAAGAAAGACTTTCACTAATATTGTTTGGACAAGATATCCTGTGTGCTTTTTGTAGTATGCATAACCACTAGGAAGATAACAATGTAGAAGGTATTAATTATTGAAACTGTACTATTGCTGAGCTTTAAAATAAAATACAGGTATACAATTATATTCTCTTAATTCATTGATTAGAGGCATCTGGTCTAATAGTGTTTGTGGATAGAGTACCCTGTATGCACCTTGTACAACAAAAAAACCACAACAAAAACAATATGCAGTGCATTGATTGTTGAATTTGTCCTACTAATTTGATTTGAAACTGTCTCATTGCTATTTGTTGTTCAATAAAATAAAATAAAAATCTTCTGCCTTATGCAAAGTTTCATTTAAGCAAAGAACAAGCCTGAGAAATTGTTAAATAACATTTCTCATGTATAATTCACCTTCCCTCACCTTTTATGACGGTCAATCCATGGGGGATACACCCCAATTATCTTTCACAGATGGAGGTCACATGCATTCCTGAATGTGGTTCTTTGTGTTAGGTCCATGCTTAAATGGACCCTTCCTCAGGATTCATTTTTGATCCTGCACACACTGTTGAAATAGCTAAACATATCTTTTCTCAGTGTTTATATACTTTCAGCCCTTCTCTTCCCATGTACCCTTAACCCTAACATGATCTCACATATACAAACACTGCCTTCCAAAGATTTTGTAAAACTTTTCAGATTTCTCTTATCACAAGGATTCTTCATAACCCTCAAGGTCAAGACATTGTTAAACATGCTTATAGTACATCAAAAATTCACTTACAAAAACAGAAAGGGGAGTCCTTCCCTACAAAATTCATACCTCATAATAAACTTCACTTAGCAGTACATACTGTTAACTTTTTAAATTTTACAAAAGATGAAAGTTTATCAGCATAAAGATAATTTCATCAAGTAAAAAAAAAAAAGACGAGAAAGTCCTTTGAAGAGATCTCTATATCGGACAATGAAAGTGACCCAGTCCACTACTTTCCTGCAGTAGATGATACACTTGTGTCTTTTCAGAGAATACTGAAAGACCTATTTGGGTAGCAAAGAATGCTGTCAAGCTGTACTATATGAGTCCAGATCTGGATAATATATCAATAATGAGGCTAGATCTGACTTGGGGTCTATTGAAGGAAATAGGTAATAGAAAATATAGAGCTAAATGAGTTGAAAATATTAACACAAAATAAAATATGCAATTCATATAAATAAATATTCTTTTTCTTATTTTTCTTAGTTTTAACTAAATTAACTGAATTTAGTTAAAACTATTATTTCATCAAGTAAAAAAAAAAAAAAAGACAAGAAAGTCCTTTGAAGAGATCTCTATATCGGACAATGAAATTGAAACAGAAAATTCAGAGTAGTCATATTGTGTTTGATTAGGTTAATATATACAAAATATCAACTAAGAAAAAATTTTCATGATAGTAAAGAAGCACTAAGAATAAAATGTAACAACTCCTAGTGGTATTTAATATATCTTTTCTTACCTTTTCACTAGCTCCAATGATGTCTTCAATTTCTGAATGTCTACTTTTATTTTCATTCAAATGATTTTGCCTATATTGCTCATTCAAAGATTGCTCCATTTTTCTATTTTCTAATTTTTATCAGTGTCTTCTTTAGAAGCACTTAGTACTTCTTTCACTATAGTTATCATTTCTTTTTTTACTTCAGAAATTTTTGTGATCTGATTTTCTCTATACCTTTCTGCAGTTGTTTCTTTACTTCAGATGCTATTATTTCAGAGTTCAGGTTTATGCTTTCTAATTGCTTCTATGTTATTGTTTCTTGCATTTGTTCTTTGTGGGTCTGGGCCTGAGATTGCATTTTTCTTCTTCTCTTTGTCACTTTGTATAGCACTGTCTTCTGACCTTTGGTGTAGAGCTTTGGTAGAGTTATTACCTTAGACATTAGCTCTAGGTCTGGATCTACCAAGTTCAAACTCATCCAGGTGGGCGTGGCTTATGTCTGGTTTCTGTGCTGTACTTCGTGCTGCAGCCCTTGAATCCACTGTGCCACTCTGGCAAGATGTTCTGCTCCTAGATCATATGGTAGTGTTTTTCACTCTAGTCTCTGTAGGGAGCTCTGCCACAGGCTTCCACACCAGGCCTGTTTGATGGAAGAAGTTCCACACATGCACATCTGGCTTGTGCTGGCTGGAGGATCCAGTGAGCCCCTAGATAAATATTCTATATCTTCCAAATCTTTCTTATAAAAGATCTCTGATAAGGGCCAGAGAGACAGCTCAGTAGAATAAGCACTTGCCTGACAAGCACTAGGGCCTGAGTTCAATACGTGGTTTCACAAAAGAAAAAAAAAAGGAGAACTCTGACAATTGATAGATAAAAATAATGACTAGTCTATAATCATAAATGTCTAAAAGTTGTGATGAAGTTAATGTATTTCAATTTGGTAGGAATATATTTGAGTGAACTTAGATTTTGTAAGAATTTTTTGTGTGTTCTGAATATTTGTTTATGTATTTTTTCATCATTTATGAACAGTTGTTCCTCTTTTTATTTGAACTTTCAATCAATTGCCAGCTGTATTGGTAACTCACTATTGATACAGACTATTGGGCTTTACAGAGATAAGTTGTTGTATACAGGTACCAAAACACTTGGACTGGCATCATGAATCAAAATATCTTCTAAAGAGAGTTCTCCAAACACAGGCTTTCCAACTGCAATGGAATGTCCATCATTCACACAACAAAACAAAAAGGGAGATATGCTGGGAGTCACTCGAGATGGTAACTGGTCAAATATGTGTGAGTATAATTAGGCCTCAGTGCCTAAAGCAGTCAAGCTTCCTTAATCCTGAAAAAAATCATCCTGTCTGGTTAAGTCAGCTATTAGTCACTAGGCAAACTTGTACTACATGATACTTACTCTGCAAAAGTATAAATAAACACCCCTACTGTTGTTGGGGGTCATTTGCCAGTCAGCCTTGGCCATAACCTCACCCAGCTCTTGTATTCCTGTCTATCTTTTCCTCATTCCTGCTGCCCTTTCTTCTCCCAGGGTACAGTGGATCAACAGAGAGATCAATGAAAACCTTTCTTTAAATCATTCAAATCCACAATATGTGTGAATGAAAAAAAGAATTATTCAAATATACATGCACACTAGTGCATTAAATGATGGCTATTTTCTCTTTATTTTTGTCATTTAGCAATTCATCAGTGTATTTTCTTATGCGGCTACACACAAACTCACTCTAAAGGACTTTTCTATTTAAAACTCACATTATGACACTTGTCAAGATTTTCCCCCAAAGCCTCATACTCATAGCATTGGGAGTTTCAGGCCATGCTGAATCTAGGTTAAGTGGATATCAATTAGGGTTGTGATACTGGGATTAAGGGTGTGGTATTAAATTAATTTATTGAATGAAATCAGCATATTTCTGGATGTAATTTAGTGGATTTACTGAAGACAGAAGCCCAAATTTGGCAATGGGCTTGACCAGCCAAAAGGCTTATAGTCTAATGGGATAAAGGTAAAGGCAAACTTGCTCGTGACGTTGCACTGCCTTCTGCCTGTGACCCCATGAACTGTGTTTCTTCTCTGACACTCCTCTGCTATAATGTCCTGCCTCAAAGACAGCTGAAACCCATGAAGTCTTGGAGCTGAAATAAACCTATCTTCACTTAACTTATGGCTGTTGGGTATTTTGTCTCAACAATGAGAAAAATAACTAAGACAAGCCCTCTTTTATGGTGGAGATTAAAATTATTCCTTCTGCGTTTTGTTCTCATTCATATAAACATTAAGTTTAGTAAAGCATGAATCTGAATAGGACTGAAAAATACCACAAGAAGTATTAGATTAGAGGTCAAAATATAATATAATTTTTACTCACTAATATAAAAAACAGAAAGAAGGAAAATATAAAATTAAGTTTTCTAAGAAATAATAGAAATTGTAGTAGAGAAATAATAAAAATCATAATAGAAAATAGAATAGTAAACATAATGAATAAAGGCCTTTAAATCAATCATGCTATTAACTTTATCATAATGAATCAATTAGAAAAGATCAAATGTAAGGTTTTCTGATGAAATATCAGAACGCTAAATATAAATCAAGAACTCAGTAACTTTCAGAAGGCAAAAATAAGTACTAATAAAAGATTAAGTGTTAGAGAGATTAGATTTGTCACAAACTGCAGTAGCTTCTAAAACACTGAACTAAATCTCCCTAGTTTAGAACTTTTAATTTAGAACTTTAAATCTAGATAAAACACAAACGGAGGTGATGGGAGGGCAAGGCGATTTCTAGATATACAAACACTTTTAAGGCTTATATTCCAGATGAAACTGTTGTAGTCACTTGTATTCTGGCAAAGTAAAAATATAATTACAAAAAGAGACCTGTATAGGATCTTTTGAATTCTGGAGGGTGTGCACACAAGCATCAGCACAACTATGATTCAACCAGATAACTAAAGCAGAGATTGTAGCCATAAATGAGAATTCAGTGTACTATTCAGTATGATGGATGGCTTCATAAATCTAAAATACTGAAAACTTGTGTTTTGGTTACATTTTTCTCATTGCTGAAACAAAAATTCCTGACACCCAAAGTAGAGAAGAAAAGATTGATTTGCTTCCAGTTTTGCAGAAGTTTCAGTGCATGATGAGTTGAATAAAAGTCATGGCAGAGATGCATCACTGAGGAGAAACAGTTCACAGCTGGCAGACATCAAGAAAGTCATGAGCAGCAAGCCACAAGAATGAACCTTTCTGTGTTCCTTATTTGCTTCCTATGCTACCCACTTTAGTGCAGATAGCATCCACATCCCAAGTCATGCAACCCTAATCCCAGCATTACACCATGTGTTAATCCCAGAATCACACACAGATTTCAGTATCACACACCCTATATCCAGCCACCTCTGAAAAGTTCCATCTATGACCACAAGAGACTTTGAGGGGAAATCTAAGTACAAGGCATAACAACTTGATACAGAAAATAGTAGAGACCATTTGAACCTTGTGTTAAAAACATCTTGCTTGGCAGATGACTACCACAGCACTTGTATGGTTTCAAGTAATTCTTGGATATAATTTGGGAACAACATATCTGAAACATAATCCTGCTAATGTAAACAATGTTTTAAGATTTAGGGTCAATGGATGCATTGATTAGAGAAGGGTTACAAAAATACGAGAAAACTCATCATCCTGTGAGAGCCATTTTAATATTTCACAATGATGAGCCAGTGTACACTATATTAAAGATATTGGAGATGTAGCTTTAAATATGTTCTTTGGATGCAAGCTCTGAATATTTAATTAACAATGGAAGTAATATAAGTATAATTATAAATAGTGTAAAAATAACTTTGCTTTACCATATTAGAAAGTCAATATGCAATAGCTAGATTATCATAGTGCATAATATTGACATAATGATGTAATTTAGGTATCAATTTCATCAAATGAATTAATTAAAAGAGGCTGAAATCAGTGAGCATGTAGAGAGATTAAAAGAAAAGTGATTAGACCAGGATGAAAAGAAGAAAATGGAAGACAGGCCAAATAGCTCAGCGGATTGAACCACCTGCAAGCAGGAGCAGGGGCCCTGGGGTTTGATCCCTGGGCCAGCCATGCCGGCCCCATCCCTGGGGCATGATGAGAATGCAATTGAGCCTGAGTGTGGCAGTGTGTGCCTATAATCCTAGCTCATGGGAGTCTGTAAACAGGTGGATCACTAGGAGCCTGATCTAGTAGTGAGACCCTGTACAACCCTAAAAATATAAAAAAAAGAAAACTAATACAAAAGTTTTTTCCTTTTAAGCATTTCTATAAAGTTTTACTCTTTAGTAACCACCTAGGTACATAAATCACTCTAATTTCTTAACATAATAATAGACTAGAAGGTTACTAGAGGCATAAGTGTTGTTAGAATGTGGTGTTTATGCATTTGTTTGTGTTTTCTTCTGATTAAGCAAAAATATAATAATTCATTATAGATATGCTTCTATGAAAACATGAAACATGTGCTACATGCTTTCAACATTATATGACAAATGAAAATCAAAGCAACTAGAGCAATCCATACAGGAGACTGGGGAAACTTAGACAGCAGTTACTTCCAAGCTAATTTTTTTAAACAAAGCATTTTTTAGACTTCAGACAACTAAGAAAGAGTTTGATTTTGTTGAAAACTATGGCTGGGAGGGCTAGCAAGATATCTCAGCAGACTAAGCACCTGATTTGGCAAGTGCAGGGACCAGGGTTCAATCACGAGGCCCACATGTCATGCCAGCCCCTTCCCTGGGCTATGCTGAGCCCGTGACCGACTCTGGGCATGGTGGTGCACACTTGTAATATCAGCACTGGGTTGGCTGAAGATGGGAGGATCAGTACAAGTCTGAGCTGCACAGTGAGACCCTGTACCAAATACATAAATGAAAAACAAAAGATTAAATAAATAAATAATAATAATTTAAAAAATATGGCTGGTGATATATGTTGTCTGTCTAACTAAACACCTGCCTAGAAATTTCAAGGACCTGGGATTGATCCTTGGAACTGCATGCCATGCCAGCCCTGGAGCTCCAGGATAGAACCGTGCCAGCCTCTGGAACCAGAAGTGGTGGCACATATGTGTAATCTGAGTTCTGCAGAGGCTGAGCCAGGAGGATCCCTATCAGTTTGAGCTATGAAGCAAGACCACGTCTCAAATAAAAGATTTTTAAAAATTAAAAAAAGAGAATATTCATAACCCTCGCTTAGGAGTCATTTGAATTCCTTTAGTTTAAAATATTGGGAAGAAAATATTTTATGAAATTTTGTGAGGGTATATTTGAAAAAAAAATAATTCAGATGAAGGCTGGCCAAATAGCTCAGTGGATTAAAGTGCCTGCAAGCAGGTGCAGGGGTCAGAGGTTTCATCCCCTGGGCCTGCTGTGCCAGCCCTGCCCTGGGGGGTGTGCTGAAATGGCAACTGAGAATGGTCGTGGTGGGCATGCCTGTAACCCCAGCTCTTGAGATGCTGTAAAATAGGCGGGTCACTAGGAGTCTTACTTAGTAGTGAGACTCTGAACACCCTGTAGACCGTTCCCTAAAATATAGAAAAAAAAAAAAAGAAAAAAAAAATTCAGATGCATACTTCTTTGGGGAATAGCTACTACTAACTACAATTTCTAAGGAATCTGATATTGGGTCGGAATACATAATTCTGTATATGTGAAAATATTCTATCATAAAACTACCTTCTTTAATAAGTTCCATGATTCAAAGAGTTGAATAATTGTATTCATTGTCAGATATGCTCAGAAATAAACCTGAATATGTGTTGTCTTGATAAGTTTGAGGTTCAAAAAAAAGTGTACCAGTTTACTTAGTGAGTTTCTCTTGACATGCTAGGGGGAAAAATCATTGTTCTCCTGAACAGAATGTTATTTATAAAATTTCATGTGGAAAAGTGATCTTTAAAATACATTCGCAAATCATGAGAAGAAAATTTAGCACTATGTCAATTTATTTAGAGAACTTAGTAATGTAATTTGGAATAAGGTTTCATGATGTCTCCAGCTTCATTTTTTCCATTCAGATTGTCTCTACTATTCAAGGATATTTATAATTCTAAACACAGTTTAGGATTGCACTAGCGTTTGTGTGTTTGCGTGTGTGTGAGTATGTATGTCTTTTGGAGACAGAGCTTCACTATGTAGTTCAGGCTCTTCTTGAACTTACTTTATAGCTTCAACTGGCCTCAAACTCACAGCAGCCTCCTGAGTACTGGGATTTCAGGCATGTGCCAGCAAACCCTGTGAGATTGCTCTATTTCTCTACATGAAAAGTGACAGTGGAATTTTGATATGATTTACTTTAAATATAAACATCACTTTGGGTAATTTGGACATTTTAATAATATTAATTCTTCTAATCCAAGATCATACTGTATTATTCCATTTATAATGTATTATACTATTTGCAATTACCATGGCTGAAATCTTTTATGTGCTTCGTTAAAATTATTCTATTTTTGTAGCTATAGAAATTGGATTATTTTCTTGATTTATTTTTTTCTATAGTGTGTAGAAATACTGTTTATTGATATATAGTGTTTTATATTTTTGTATTATTCCTTTCCTATGTTTATTAGTTCTAACAATTCGTAGATGGAACATTTGGGATTTTCTGTATGTAAGATCACGCTCTTGGCAAGCATCAACAATTGTATTAAAACATATTTAAGTTCCAGAGAGTATTAAATAAATTTGCATAAATTACGTGACAGCTGTTGTTGTCTGTTAGTTATCCAAAGGGACCTCCACCTACATGTCTGCTTTTCCCTGGCTGGCATGCCATCCATGAGACTGGTGATAGCTCTTGTACCACCCACCCTCATTATAATTCTCTACTTGAAGCACAACAGTTAAGGTTTGGTAAATGTTGTGGCTGTCACTGTATTAAAACAATTAACATGCACACACACACACACACACAAACAAACAAACATAAAATAAAATTGCATAACATTTATTTAAGAGAATCAAAAATTGAAATTAATTTTAACTAAACCATAAAACATGAAAATTAAGTCTATGAAAATGATTTTAACATCTCTGAATATGTGAGAGTTAAGATCTAAGCCTCTATCTGTATATTCTTTAAAGATATTCAACCTTAAACAAATATAAAATAAAATAAAACCGCTTAGCAGAGTGGTAGGAGCAGCTTGTTTGTGAACTATGAGCAATTGTTGAAGTGCTTACAACCTTCTACCACATGCATATTTCTTAACCTATTTTTCTTCTTTTTAACTTTCCAGAAACCAGTCACTAAAGTCATACTTATTCTTGCCAACTCTATTACTTGAGAAGCTTTTTTCCTTTATAAAGGCAAAAATGTATCCTATTGAAGGATACAGTTTTTTAGTATAAATAGTATCTATACATAACCTGTAAGATTTTCTTCTGCCCAAATGAACTTATGCATATTCAATGTGTATGTAACATTTGGCAGAGAGTTGACACATATAATATGCAATGTTATTTAGATAAATATTAGTTATATTATTTTACTTTCTCTTCACACTTCTCTTAAAAATAATACTTAGAGACATCTTTTGAATTCTGTAAGGATAATTATGAAAAAGTGTAAGAGGTAATAGTACTTGCCAATTCCGTGAGTCATTTGGTTTAAATAGATTTGTGGACTAGAATAAATGTAAAACAAAAGTCAATTTTATTTTGGAAGTAGAATATGCTGCCTCTACAGAAATGTATTAATTGCATACTTGCAAACTCTGTACTCCAAGGTAAATCAGCATTTTATTAATGCAATCATTTGACAAAAGCTGAAGAGGCAGATAATAAAATGATCCTGAATTTAAGTCTAATACAAAAAGTGAGACATTTTCTTTATTCATTTATTTCAGCAAAAATTTTCTTCTGTATTTTTATAAGTGCAAAATTTGAGAGTACTTCCATGTACTCTAAATCAGAATAAATAATTATCAAATGTTCAGGTTATTAAATTAATTAGAAAACTGTGCTATTTATACTGGGTTCTGTACAGTATCTTTTTCCTCTAAGTGATTTTTGTCAACATGAACTTTCATGCCAACTGAGATACTGTCACTGTGTTCCCAATACGCTGTCAATGTAACTTCATAGTAAATAATGTTACAATGTCAACGTATGACAAACGAACTGCCATGATACTAAGGATGCATTCAATGTGGCTGTATCATAAATTCAATGGAAATTGCATATTTATGGAGACCTTCTTAGGATGTCAAAAGAGAGTAATGTAGATGTTACATTACTGAAAGAAAAGAAGTCAAGTTAGAAACTTTGTTAGAGATTACATAAATTCTACTGAGTAAAGGCAATTTCAAGTCATGACAATCAAAGTGACTTTTTCTGTAAGATGTTTGTATGTACTCTGTGAGAACACTGGGACCATACCCAGCCCATTTCTGTCTGCAAGGGTGAGTCTCCTGCATTGTAAGAGTGTCAGCGTGTGTAAATCACAGCCTCTTCACTTTTGAATTACTGGTATTACTAAGTGATTTCTATTTTAACCTTGGGATTGAGGTATTCCACCTCCTGCAATTTCAAAGCCTGACCCCTTTCAAGTTCACTTTCAATGTACTTTGATCCTGGATGAAAATGGAACTGAAGCCTTACACTTACTGTGGGCTTTAGATGAAACAAGGGAGAAGTACTTCAATCCAGCTAATCTTCGGATATCTTTTATTAAGACACAAATCATTTGATTGAAAATTGAAAGCAGTATGGAGACGAGGCAGAATAATACACTAGCTTATTCTTTTCTGTTTTCTTTTTCTTTCTACACTCTTTTGAAACATTTGTTTTATAAGCACATCCATAATTTTCTCCAATTTCATTTTATCTTTTCTTCCCATTTACATGAATAAGCTTGTGCTACTGTTCTACTTGGCGGAATTAAGATAGAAGAAGATAGATTCTGCTCTTAAATGCAATTTTTTTCCCAGGGAAAATAATAATTAAGGCCTACAAGGGGCGCTCTTCACCTTGCCACGGCCTGCCAGGCCCTTGGCCGCCAGTGGAGTTGAAGCTGCCCAGTCTGCCCTGGCGTTAAGGGAAAGGGGAGGGTAGGCCCGGGCTGCTGCTGGATATGCTTCCTTCTTGGGCTCTCCGGGCGCAGGGACAACCGGGGGCCATGGGAAGGGATAGTCAAAGTGGCCATAGACGCATACAAGTCATCAGGAGGAGATATTGCACATCAGCTCCCCGCTAATGAAGTACACTTGCTGAACCGTCCTTCTGCCTTTGATGTTGGCTACACATTTAGCTATACATTTTCGAAGACGGGATATGCTAACCATATTTCTTATGGAGGAGTCTCAACTAGCAGCAAAATGTATTCCAGCAGTGGTGTAACCTGAAACTGACAGAACAATCCCAAGAGAAATAGCTGCCTCTCTTCATCAGAGAAAAGGGAATTTTTCTTGCTATTTTCTAACTGACCTTGTAACATTTACTTTGCCAGCAGATACTGAAGACTTGCCCCTAACAGTCTAAGAAAAATTATTTTTATGAGGTACTTCATAGAAATGTTCAAAAAGAGTTACAGAAGAATTGCCTATCATAAACTGGTCCTTGGACCTTGGAATTGGCTACACGTTTGGACAGTCGACTCCATGCTCTTTGGAACTGGACTGCAGGAGACTGCTTAGTTGACTCAATACCACAAGCTACCTGGGGCATTTATGACAAGGACTCGGTGCTTCAAAAGCCTTGCATGACTGCTTACATGAGTGTTCACATTGATTTTATACACACTTCTCTCCTTGAGAGAAGAACGACGGCAAGAAAACTGGGCATTTATACTCTCTCCTGGTAGTCAGCCTGGAGCAAATTTGGGACAGACACACATTTTTTGTACTTGTACATATTCTTAGACAACCACGTATGGAGTAAAGTATTATGAGTTTCTGGGAAGAAAGTTCAGGATATACCCAGTTTCAAGGGGTTTATCTAACTTTATTGTGGGAACAGAGTTTTTGTTGCAAAGGTCCAATTGCTCTTGGCTATACAAGGGTCCCCTTGTCTGCTTTGGTTGCCATGGAAACTAATGGGTCTGGTAACCGAGGTGCTGGTGCTAACCTGAACACCAACGATGATGTTATCATCACATTTTTGCCTCTGGTTGACAGTGAAAGGCAACTATTCAACATGCATTTTCTATCTGCTCAGGAGCTAGATAATGAGGAAAAGCAAGAGGAACTGCTCAGGGAGTGGCTGCGTTGCTGTGTGACTGGAGGGTGAGTTCTAGTTTCCATGCAGAAAAGTTCTTAGAGGCATAATTACTGCCTGCTCACACAGATGGTAGAAAAGTGGCTTGACGGTTATCGACAGATATAGTCTTGCACATCCTTGTCTGATGGAGAGGAAGATGAAGAGGATGAAGATGAATAAAGCTCAGGAATACCAAGGCATCAGAGCTACGACAATGACCAAAGTGAGTGTGGTGCTCTAAGCACTGTACAGTGTGAGATGAAACAAACCTGGTAGGATTTGTACGAATACTTTTCTAATCACCACTCAGTGGAAATAAGTAATGCATCTGCTGCATGAGTAGACCGAGAACTTTGGTTGAACTACAGTTTGTTAAAAACAAAAACAAAAACAAACTAACTTTATTAAGACCTTTTTTTCCTTACAGTTGTACATCTGTCTATAAGTGTAACCCATATGGGTGTGTAATAAATTGCATAAAAGGAAAATTTGTACCAGCATCTTCACACTAACGAGAAATTTTTTTGCAGTATGGGCACTTATGAAAGGCACATGGCAGACAACTCTTACTCTTTTGAGATATTCTCAGTTAAAAGCAGGCCATTCATGAGGTCAGAGAGATAGCTCAGTAGAGTAAGTGCTTGCCTGGCAAGCACAAGTGCCTGAGTTCAATCCCTGGTTCTGAAAAAAAAAAAAAAAGCTGGCTATTCTATTTTCACATTAAAAGATCCATGTACATTAAGTCTGAGATTTGGAAACTTTGCACAAGTTATACACAGTACACCATAAAAAAAAGCTTTTAATGTAAAAATAATAATAATTAAATGGTTAGATAATTAATTGAATGATTATCTTTAACTCTAAGCACTGATTATATATGGCTTGCCAGAATGGTGCACAGGATTATCTTCTTTAATATCATCTTCCAGTCAAAATTCTTACAATTACACAGAAAGAAAAGTTTATACTATACCATACAAGACACATCTTTAAATGGAAGGAAATAAAATCCAAGGGCAGAAGGGCATTTGTGATTCTCAGAACTGGACACTATGGAATCCTTAGTACCCTGGGCTGAGGTCCCAACATTCTCCATGAAGCTGGCTGTTCTCTGTCTCCCATTTTACTACACCTGCTCCTTTCTCCTACTTTACCATCTGTGTCTGCTTGCCCTTCTTGTGCAAAGCTAAGTCACATCCTTATTATTTCAATACCAACAATTACCACCACTTGTGAGCTCTGTGGTTATTTCTTCATGTAAATTCTTGACACAAAATGGATATCAAATAATTGTGAATTTTCAGTCTTTTAAGGGATAGGCAACATTTTGAGTTTAGATCATACGTCAATGCCTAGTCTGCACTTCATTTATCAAGAATCCAAAAAGTATCACTGATGTGTGTTTTTTTATTTCCTTCCTTCTTAATCCTAATCCAAGCTTCTTGTTTTCTTGTGTAACTTTATTCTTACTCTTATTAACAGAATTTTTATTGCTAGAGTGTATTATTATATGTTTTTGTTTGCAGCAAAAACAGCAGAATGTTAAATAATCAAGAACAATTCATCGTGGTGACCAGTTCCATTGTCTGTGTGAATACATGAGTACGCACTGGTACGCTGGAAGCCTCGTACTTAGCAGGAGTGAGTGATGCACGGTGGTAGAGACGGTGAAGAACTGATGATGGCCAAATGATAGAAAATAAGTAAAATAACTGAAATATATGAGACAAGATAAGTTCAAACCTTCAGATATCTGCTGCTCTATTCTTTATGTTCCCTTCCCTTCTTCCCTTCTTTTTTAACATGCTCAAAACACAATTTCAAGTAAATTAATACGTCATGTTTTTAGGATGAAATAATCACTAAAAAGTAAAACTTATACAAAATGAAAATATATGCTGCTGCAGATGTAAGACTAAGCCCGATAGAAACACTAATGGGGAACAATAGGTCTCAATTTTAGAAGCAGTGATCAAATTACAGTTGTTTGAGTAACATCCAGTTTCCCTTCCTGGGCTTGATTATAACGCCTTCTTATTCCTTGGCCAATAGAATTTCAAAACTCTTCTCTATACTTTCAGTATTCCCAGAAAGCTTCTCTTTTTCACAAACGCTTCTAGTTCCAAATATGAGTCTCAACAAATTTGTTCATTGTGAAGGTTTCTCTCCCATCATGTGAATGTTGACCCTTTTGTGAAACTTACCAACTTCTTCATCAAAATAGCTCTCAAAAAAGGAAATCTCTGATTTTAGCAGATTTTAATGAGGAACTGGGTTGATTAAAGAATTGTTAGTTGTGTAGCAATGTAATATCAGCTGAATGATTTCTAAAATTCCTAATTGTGGAATATTTTTAGTATTTGATTTATTATGAACAATACCAGTCTTATACCATCTCAGTGGCTCCTCTATCCCTTTTCCTCTTCCATCCATTTTTTCTCTCTCCTATATCCTATTAATTTAAAAGTCAGAACTTTTCTGGTATGATGGTGCGTATTTATTCTGATCACTCACCTTAGAGATATTTTTCAAGATATGTATGTTCTTACATGCAGGCGATTATTGGTGCTGGATATGAAAACAAAATGAAATTACGCATCACACCAGATTTTCATTATACTGAACCTATTCTCAGGAGAAGCCCCAGAGCTCCCAACAGTGATATTCTGAGGCACAATCAGTGTGTACAGCTAAATGAGTTCTGCAGCACAAGGCCAAGCTGCAGCTACAATTAGTAATGTTAGTGGAAATGCATTTCTTCTGTTAGCAAGTCACTGAAATTTTCAATTTATTTCTGGGATTCTATTATTGTAGCAAAAGCAGGTTAGTATTGTATGGTACAATTTCAAGTTAACAAATATGTCTCCATACGAACTGAATAATAATTTTTTAAATGAATGCAAGTTAGAAAAGTGTCTTTAAAATTGGGTGAATTTAATTATAATACAACTGGTGTTTTCAAGTTTATGAACTTCTACTATTCAATTAGTAAAATAATCAAGACATATTAAGTACAGATCTATTTTTCATTTTATTTTCTAAAATTTATCTTGGCTTTCATGTCAGGAAAATCAATACTTGTATTACCTTAGTACATTGACTTAAGACATATTATGTTTATAGAAATGTCAAATTAACTAATCTTTCTTTTCTTAGTTTTGAAATATTACACCTGGAAACCATTTCAGATTTCCTTTTTATTGTGCTCATTTATTTATTCAAACTTAACAGCATTCTGCATTTTATCCTCATAATAGTTATTTCTGAGTTTCTTGCAAGAAGAACGATCTTGCATGAGGATTCTGATTTCAACATCAATCTTTACTCAGTCATTCTCTCTTTTTATTTCTTCTAATCCTATTTAAAAATTGCTTTAAGTACAAATGACTTCTTTTCTATTTTGCCACACGTGTCTATGAATCTAATAATATATAGTTTCATATAATCATGCTTAGTGAGGATGCAGAACTTTTATCCACTGAAGGATATTTGTGTTCTTTCCAGGTTACTACAAATAAAGCTGCTTTTAACATTTGAACATCTTTTACCTACTTACTTGCCATTATTATATTTTATTTACTGAGATTTTTGTTAAAGAACTTTGTCTAGTTATTAATCAGGCTTTCTCACAGTTTGACCGTTCTTACTATATTCTAGATTCAAGTTTTCTGTTAAATATCTCTGTCAACATTACACTTACATAATCTCATAACAAGGTATTGTTCAGAGAAAAATTAATATTTTGCAGAAGTACAATTTTTTAACTGTTATGGTCCAATGGTTAACTCTTTAAGTAATCTTCAGTTGTCAAGATATTTTTCACATACTTCCTATTAATATTTGATAGGTTTATATTTTATATTTATGCATTTATTTTATTCATTTTAATGAGAAAAAATATAAAATTGCAATGAAACAGTTTCAAAACAGGTTAGTACGACAGTTATAATAATTAATACATGCATATTGCTGTCTTCATAGTAGGTATGCAGAAGACAAAATTCAGGCATATCTTGTCTAAACAATATTAGTACAAACTTTCATTCTAAATGAACTAAGAGAAAGTAGCTATATATCTAACCTAACTCTCTTGTGTATACATATTTATATATTTTTTTCTTCTCTTTTTTCACAATTTACACTTTTGTGAAGTTAGTAACACATGACACTAGGTTACCCATCAACTAAAGCTATATTTTATTTTTAGATCAATCTTTCATTCAGAATTAATTCAAATATAAGAATATATGCCTCTATTTTGCACATAGATGATCAGTTGACCTAATACCTCAGTGAAAAGCCTTTGAATTTATTTTCATTTGTATGAAAGCTGAAAATAAAGGGCTATGTTTGTTATAGATCTATTTCTGGAGAGAACATTTTTGCACCAATACCACACTTTTTTCCCAAGAGTTTAGAGTTCCTTATTGAATAGTATTATTCATCTATTATGTACTATCTTCTGTGAAATATATTAACCACTTTAATCTGTTGTTTTTCTTATTTATTTATTTTAAAATTACCACTCCCTGGTAAATTTGTTTTCAAAGTCAGGTTAATTTGTTCTGTATTCAAAACATGTGCATAGGTTTTGGTCAGTATAGTTTTTTAAATTAATTTATGGATAAGTCAGGATTTATATTTTGATTTTTCTACTCTATAAACTTGGAATAATTCTCATTTTATTTAGAGATCTTCAAAATATTTTTATTCATGCTTTGCATGTTGTCTCCTGTACATGTTTCATTAGATTTATACTTCAGAACTTCTTTAATGCTAAAACTAATGTGAAGTGACACTTTACTGCAATTTATAATTTTATAGTTTATTCATATGTAGGCTACTTCTTTGTTTGTTTTTATTTGTTTATTTTTAGTTCTAGCCCAGCAAGTTTCAAAGCCTTATCACAAAATGAAAATTAAAGAAATCCTCAGACGTAACTCAGTACAAAGGCCCTTGTTTCATTCTTCAGTACCACAAAAGAAAGCAAACCAAACCAATTTCTAAATACATATACACTATCCTTAGCCTTTAAAAAATGGTAAGAGTTTGGACAATATAACCACAAATATATCTAGACCATAATAACTGAAAGTTGCTGAATTTTCACAATTAATGATTTAAACATTAATGCCAGCTGTATCGCTCAATAAAATGTGTCAAAGGATAGAGTGACACTGTCACCTACTCACAGAAGTTTCCTTTGCATATTTTATTTTCCATATGTTTACTCAGGTTATCTCATTCCTGTTTCAGGGTTGCCTTAGAACTCTGATAAGCTGGTTCACCAAGCTGAAGTAGAAATAAAAGGATTATCTAGGGCTCTTTTTCCTGTAAGGGGAATTCCCCAGGTAAATGTGATTTTCCTGTGGTTATTTTTAACATCTAGCCCATTGCTTTACTGAGAGGATTATTTAAAAATTAAATATATCAAATTTAGTGGTGTTTTCAATGGCACTTTTTGTAAAATTCTTCCATGTTAGTGTGGCTATTAGGAGGCTATTTCTTTTGCTTATTTATTTGGTTTAGTTTTGTTTGATCTGGTTCTATACAGCATGTATTTACATGAATAGACTGCACTTGGTTTATCCTTTCATTCTTTGAATTTGATCCCCTTTCTATTTGATGTTATTTGTTTTTCTGGTTTTGAACTCCAGACCTTGTGCTTGCCGGCAGGTACTGTGCTTCTGTGCTATCTCCTTGACTCCTTCGCTTGATGTTATTATATAAAATTAATAGATACACTCTTTGTGAATACATTTTCTTTCCTTTGTGACATATGTAGGAATGGAGCAAGGAAATATAATAAGTATTTATTCAAATTTATAGAAATAAGTCTTCAAAGTAATTCTAACAACTTATCTTCCAACTAATAATAAAGAAAATATTTTCTTTCAACTTATAGGTATCCTTTTCAACGTTGTAATCTCTGATATTATAACCAAAAATCCAGTTAAATATAATTCTCTTTAATAATTCCATAAAGATGTCCAGTTATTTTAGCACCTCTCCTGAAAGTATCTTATCCTCGTAGCACCGCTCTAGCAACTTTAATTGACTATACATGGTTTACCTTGACATGTGCGTTGTTCCCTTTATCTGATCTGCATTTTACTGCAATATTATTCTATCTTGACTAGTGGCAGTCAATTTTTTTAATTTTGCAATTTAATTTTGCAATCCAAGTTTGCTCTTTTTTTACAAGTTATTTTTCATGCATAGGTTTTTACATGCATACAAATTTTAGAAAGGAATTATTCAGTTCTTTAATAATTCTGCTGAAATTTGGACTGGCATTTAATTTTGAAGAGAATTGTGCATTATCCATACTGAATCTTTAGTTTCATGAATATTTTAAATTGTCCAATTATTTAGATTATGTATAAGCTGTTTTAGCCATGGTGTTTTTAGTTGTTCAGTTATTCCAATGCTATATAACAAATAATCTCAATGTTTAGAACAGTACAACACAATTCATTTTGCTTATGGATCTTCAACCTGAGAAAAACTCAAAATAGAAATTTTAAATTTGGTCCAGTCAGTATTAATTGTGGTATCTTAAAAGCTAACAAGGGACTCACTTAAGGGTTTGTCATTTTCACATATGGATTTTGCAGTTGATGTTATTAGCTAAGACATCATCTGCAGCTATCAATCATAATGCTGGCAGATGTTTCTTCAATGAGTATCTGAGTTTCTTAGCTATTTTTAGCTAATAGTATAAGTGTCAGGATGACTTCAGAAACTTTTATGTCCTGATTTTGAAAGTTATAAAGCATTATTTTTTAAATATTTTATCATTCTTCTATAATCTGCTATTTATAGAGAAAACAAATATCAAACCTAGGGTGAAAAGAGTGCATAATAGTTACTTTTCTTCCATTGCTGGGAAAAATATCCAACACCCATAATGAACAAAAGAAAGATTTACTTAGCTTACAGTTAGTGGAGGATTTAGGCCATACTCAGCAGGCTCCAATTCAGAGCAGCACATGGTAGATAGAGAGCAAGCATTCATGGCTGCTACAAAGAGCAATAGAAAAAGCAAATAGCAGGACAGCGGAAACAGTGGCTACAGAAAGCAAGTCAGTCTCCCTTGTGTCATTTATTTATTTATTTATTTATTGAAATGTATTTGGCACAGGGTGTTACTATGCAGTGTGGACTGGTAGCGATCCTCCTGTTTCCAAAATCCCAACTGCTAGGATTATAGGCATGCACCATGACACCTGGTCTCAGTGGCCAGTGCAAATGTGGTGCCAGGGATCAAACTCTGGTCTCTGTGCTTTGAGAGACATAGTCCACTGAGCAATCTTGCCAGCCCTGTCTCTCTTACTTTGCATTCAGGCTATGTGCACGACACCAGGTGTAGCACTCACACCCATTATTCTGCAGCTTTTACACCCATAATCTTAGCTGCACTCACCCCTATAATCCCAGTGGATCATGAGTTAATCACAAACTCTAGAATTCTGCCCATAACTGTATGAGGCTTTGCAGAGACAGCTAGACACAAGCCATAAGACTGTTAAAATTACATTTCAGTAAGAGCTTGTATTATCAGATATATTGTTGTGCTCACTTAGGAAAATAAAATCTATGTCATGAATATTGTGATCTTACACATTTATCATAAATATCCATTGGAATCTTTTACTATCCTGAATAATATACTTCTATTTTCTTTCTCCTTTCTTATTTCTAAAATCAAAAAAATGCAATCGATGTGACCTCTCCATCATGACAACATACTAAATATATGTACTATGTTCCATAATTAATTGTTTCCTTTTCAGAACTATTTTTTAGAAAAATGAAAATAAGTATAATTATGACGTAAATAGAAATTCAATGAGAATATTAGTCTTCTTGATAAGACGTTTTGATGGGAATAGGGCTATTATCAAGGGGATTCCACTTGGTTTTATATGTTGGAATCTAACCATCAATTTAAAATTCTATTTATTTACTTATTTGTATTTTTACATTTTAAAGAAAATAGAAAATGGTTAAAAGAACTCAAAAATTTACAGAATTTCACTAAGCAGGATAAGAGGAATTTGATAATGGTTATTATATTGCATAATGTCCTCAAGTGAGTTATTTAGATTATCCAATACAACCATGGAAAATTTGTCTTAAAAAATTATAAAAAATTAGAAATAAGGAAAATCAATTTAAGGATTCACTGTCTCTTTCAATAGATCAGGAGAAATCAGCAGTACAATTATGTAAACAATCATGTATTTATATATAAATATATCATTTTTTTTCTTCCTAGAATCTTTCTTTTGTTCTTTTCACCTCAGTTTTTCCTTCCATTTGAGCAGATTCTTGCCCATTCACAGTATCTATTGTATCTTTCAGATATTCTTTGGTCTTTCAGGTTTAGTGTGAGAACGCTAAACAGACAATACAATATCAACACATATGGTTTTGATTTATTTCACTTATGAGTATGATATCTAGTTTCATACACTTACCAATTAAAGCCTTCAAGATTATCTTCTTTTTATAGCAGGGTAAAAATACCATATCTTTTTTATCTTTCCTCATTTGATGGGCATTTAAGTTGTTTCCAAGATTTAGTTATGACAAATTGGGTGGCTGAATTATGGGTGCAACTATATTAATATGGTATTATGTTTTCAGTTATTTTCGAAAAAGTACCCAGGATGGGAATATTTGGGTTTAATGAGACCTCCAAACCTAGTTATTAGAACTCTTTACACTGATTTCCACAATGGTTGCACTTATAGTGGAGAAGGGCTCCTTTTTCCCCACAGCCCCTCCATCATTTGTTATTGGTTGACTTCTTTATGACAGCCATTCTTTCTGGGTTAACATAGAATCTCAGTTTTGTTTTAATTTCATTTCTTAAATGACCAATGATGGTGAGCATTTCTTCATATATTTTCTTATCATTTGTATTTCTTAATCTGAAAAGTATATGTTCATCTCAGATGCCCATTTTTGAATTGAGATTTTTAATTTAGTGGCCCTTTTTTTAAAAATTCTTTATATGTTCTAGATGTCCTGTATTTGAGGGACAGTCGTCTATAATTTTTCCCAATTCATGGGTTTTCTTTTTACTCCATTGGTAATTTCTTTTGATGTGAAGAAACTTTTCAAAAAGATGAGATCTCAGTTGTTGATTCTTTGAAGTAATTCCCATGCAGTTTGGTTTCTTGTTCATGAACTCGCTAACTGCCCCTGTGTCTTTAAGATTTCTACCTATTTTATTGTCCAGTAGATTTTGTGTTCCTGTTTTTAACACTTAAATCTTTGATCTATTTTGACTGGGGTTTAGTGAATGGTGATAGACCTGGGTCTTATTTAAACCTTCAGAATGTAGACAGCCAGTTTTTCTAGCACCATTTGTTAAAGAGGTTATTTGTCCTCCACATATTTGGTCCATTTGTCAAAGATAATATCATTGAGTGTATTTGTAGTTGTAGCAGCATCTTGTAATCTGTTCAGTTAATCCTCACTTCTGTTTTTATGCCAGCACCTTGTTGATTTTATCACAGTAGCTTTGTAGAATAATTTCAAGTTAAGGATAATGATTCCTCCAGCGTTTCCTTTGTTGCTCAGCATTGCTTTAGCTTTTGGAGTACGGCCATTTTTACAATGTTTGTTCTTCCCATCCAGGATCATGGAATTTCTTTTCACTTTCTGAAATCGTCTTTGATCTCTTTTGTCATAGAACAGTAATTTTCACTGTATAAATCTTTACTTCCTTTTATAGATTGATTCCTAAATATTTTTTTTGGATGTTATTCTGAAAGACATGGCTAGCCTAATTTGTTTCCTGGTGCATTCATTATATGTATACAAAAATGCTCATACTTTCTGAGTGTTGACTAGGTATACTGCTACACTAATTAATTTGGCTTTTAAATCTACAAGTTTCTTGGTGGATATTTTGGGTTCTTATCTATAGTGTACCATGTCATCTATAATAATGATAATTTCACTTTTTCCTTTCCAATCATTGCATTGTTCCTTTCATTTATCCTTGTTTCTTCCTTCCCTTCCTTCCTTCCTTCCTTCCTTCCTTCCTTCCTTCCTTCCTTCCTTCCTTCCTTCCTTTCTTTCTTTCTTTCTTTCTTTCTTTCTTTCTTTCTTTCTTTCTTTCTGTCTTTCTGTCTTTCTTTCCTTCTTTCTTTCTCTCTCCTTCCTTTCTTTCTCCTTCCTTCCTTTCTCCCTTCCTTCTTTCTTCTTTTCTTTCTTATGTTCTTTTTCATTGTATTTAGTACAGGGTCTGCAGGGTTTCACTACACAGATCAGACTTGTAGTGATCCTCCTGTATTCAACCTCCC
Organism: Ctenomys sociabilis; assembly: GCA_004027165.1. Taxonomy (NCBI): domain Eukaryota; kingdom Metazoa; phylum Chordata; class Mammalia; order Rodentia; family Ctenomyidae; genus Ctenomys; species Ctenomys sociabilis. The sequence goes on along the minus strand of PVKA01009748.1, from coordinate 1,994 downwards.
AAGCACTGGGATCACAGGAATGTGCCACCATGACCCATCTCAACCACCATCTTAGCATGCCCCTGGAGGGGGAGTGGAATGGCACACCAGGGATTGAACCCAGTCCTTGTATCTGCTTAAGCAGTTACTTTAATCCACTGATCATTTCTCTTTCATATATAGTACAATTACTCTGGCTAATGTTTTCAGAACTATACTGAATAGGAGTAGTGTCAGTGAAAATCCTTACATTGTTGCTGATTTTAAAGTGAAGGCTTTCAGATTTTGCCCATTTTGTGCAATGTTTGCTATTGGTTTCTCATAGACAGATTTTTATCAGTTTGAGTTAAAGACTATCTATTCTGATTTTCTATGCCATTTTCATCATGAATGATTGTTGGACTTGGCCAAAGGCTTTTTATGCATCCCTTAAGATAATAATGTGACATTTTCTTTGGCTCTGTTCATGTGGTATGTTAAACTTATAGATTTGCATATATTGAGCCATCACTGCATTTCTGGTATGAATCCTACTTAATAGTGATGCATAATCTCCTTTATGACTTGCTGAATTCTTGTAAGAATTTTATTGAGGCCTTTTTCATCCATGTTTATGAGGCATATTGACCTATAGTTCTTCTTTGGGTGGGTCTTTCTCTGATTTTGGTATTACAGTAATGCTTGTCTCCAGCAATGGGTTTAGGGAAATTACATCCTTTGTAACATCATTTTTGAGTTTGAGAAGTGTTAGCAAAAAAAAAAAAAAGTGTTAGCATTAAATCTTCTCTAAAACTCTTTTGGAATTCAGTTCTGAATCCACTAGTACTTGAGGTTTTTTTGTTGTTGTTGTTGTTGTTGGTATGCTTTTTATTACATTTTCAGTTTCATTGACTGATATTGGATTTTTCAGAAATTTTATCTCATTAATTCCTTAGTAATTTATCTTTAGTAATTCATACCTATGAAGAAATCTGTCAATTTCTTCTGTTTATTTTTCCATCCTGTAAGAGTAAAGATTTTTGAATCAGTTATTGATGATCTTTTGAATTTCTGTAGAGTTTGTTCCCATTTCACAATTTTTATTGCTTATTACATGAATTTGAACTTTTTTCTTCCATTTTTGATAAGATAGGCTAGGGTTTATCAATTTTATTTATTGTTGCAAAGCATAATCTTTGATTCTTCAATTCTTTGTATTGTTTTATTGTTCTCCATTAGGTTAATATCTGCTCTGATCTTTATCATATTCTGCTTCCTTGACTTTGCATTTGCCTAGGTCACGTTTGGCATAAGATTTTTTTTGGTGGGCGGAATTATTCTGTTTTCCTGCTATGAGGAGGTATCTGTATAAATTTCCTTAAGACAGCTTTCATTGTGTCCTACCTATGCTAATAAGTTTTATATTAATTTTCATTTGATTATAATTACTGTTTAATTTCTTCTTAAAATTCATCTGTTTTCCATTGATTTTTCATGAGGTATTATTTAATTGCCTTTTGTTTATGGAGTTTTTGTTTTTTCAATAATTTCCAGTTTCATTGCAGTATGGTTAGACAATACACAAGGGATAAATTCTATTTGTTTGCATTTAGTTAAGCATGCTCTATGTTCTAGTACATGGTCTGTTTTGGAGAACATTCCATGTGCAACTGAGAACAATGTTCATTCTAAGGTTCTTGGGTGAACACTTGTAAAGGTATACTAAGTGCATTTCTTTACAAATTTGGTTTAGTTATGTCATTTCTTTGCTGATTTTCACCTAACTTATTTATCTCTTTATGACAATGAGGTGTTAAAATTCCCCGTTACAATCATATTATTGCTCATTTGCGTTTTCATGTCTGTTAAAATTTGTCTTATATACTTGGTTTTCCTACATTGGATGCATATATTATATATTTATGATTGTTATCTTTTCCTCTTGAAGTTTTGCCCTAAAAAGTATGCATTGATTTTCTTTATCTCTTTTATTCATTCTTTTTTTTTTTTTTTTTTTTTTTTTTTTTTTTTTTTTT
>PVKA01009747.1:0-67164 GCA_004027165.1 Ctenomys sociabilis | reverse complement strand
AAAAAAAAAAAAGAATAACCTGAAAGAGAACCTCTGGGGCAACCCACTCAGGTCCCCCTTCTGTCCCTCTCTGACAGAAGCTTTTCTATCCAATAAAGTCTCTTCCTCAACCTCCGTTTGTTCCTTTGGTTTTAGAGAACATGAACTCATTCAGGTCAGGTCAGGAATTTCAATATCCCATATCAATATCCTCTAGTCCTAAGGAGAGGATAAAGATGGAAGCTAAGTGATCATACTAGTGAGACATACTTCTGGATCATCAGTGCTGTAGATGGGGTAAATTTGAAAGTTTGGTTGATATTTTTGACACTCCTGTCTTGCAACCAACACAAGTCCCAGAGTGCATCACCCTATATATCTAGGGGTTATCCATGGCCACAGATTGCTTGGGCAAACTCAGTCCGGCACAGGAGACTCTGTTCCCCAGTTCCACAACCATACCAGACCTGCCCTTAAGGTAGCCTGAGCTAGCAAAAAACAAACAAACAAACAAAACTCCTTCTCTTTTCCAACCTTCTGTCTGCTAACACTGGGTCAGTAGGGATCTTGTGTAGAGACTTATTTGGTTTTGGTAGAAACAACCTATTCTCCTGGTTGCCTGTCTTATGGCCTCCTAAAATTAACAATATGATATTAGTCTCCAAAAGTAATAGCAGCTTGTAATACTGCCAGTCGCTCATTAGAAGTTAAAGTTTACGGCCAGCCAAATAGCTCAGCAGACTAAAGCACCTGCTTAGACAGGTGCAAGGACTGGGGTTCAATCCCTGGAGTGCATGCTGGCCCTGCCTCCAGAGTATGCTGAGACAGCAAGTGAGATGGGGTGTGGAGGTGCGCACCTGTAATCCTATCTCTTGGGAGGTTGAAAACAGGAGGATCACTACCAGTCAGATCTGTGTGGTGAGACCCTATAGTCCCTGTACTAAGAACACATTAAAAATGAAAAGAAGTCAAAGTTTGATTTAAGAATGACATTACAGGGCCAGTGAGATAGCCCAGCAGTCTAAAGTGCCTGCTTAGGCAAATGCAGGGACCATGGTTTGTTCCCTAGCACCACATGCTGTGCCTGACCTACCCACTGTGTGGGCTGAGCCAGCCACTGGAAAAAAAATTACATCTTCCCACTTTAATTCATAGATCTGAGTAACTTCCCTAAAGACCTCAACATACTTACTAGGGTCATCTGAAAACTTTCCCAGATCTTGTTTGATCTATTTTAGGTCATGAGAAAAGGACACATGGATGCAGGTAGGACAAATTTTCTATTTACTTCCTGAATAAGAAATACTGTTTTTGAAGATAATCAGCTAAGGATGTATATATCCCAGTAGAGACTTCAATTACTGCTGGCTTAGGAGCCTCACTTTTAGGATCCAAAGGGAAACTGAGGGGAACTTCAGGCTCTGAAATCCTAATGGGGATAACTTCAGGCTTAGTAATAGTGGATGAGGCTTTGATTAAGGTTGTCTTGGAAACCTCATCCTCAGGTTCCAAAGGGCAAGGGAGGCGAGTCTTAGGTAGATTACCCAATTGATAGTAGATTACCCAATTGTGCCTTGAGGGCCAGAGGTGTCTAGTTTTCCTGTGACTTACATTTACTAAGTAAGGATTGTCTCTTCATGCAAAGTAAGCCTGAACATAAGGTTAATTCTGACCATTTTCTCTCTCTCTCTTACTGCAACTCTAGTTAAGAAGTAGTATCATAATCAGTATTTCCCTCAGCATTCCATTTTGCCTCTAGTTGGTAGGCAGGCTTTGCATGGGTGCAGAATAATATTAAAGAGCTTTTTCTTGATATATGAGGGTTAAACATTTCTAGTGTTTAAGAATACACTTCAAAGGAGTCATAGAATTCAACATTGAGTTCCACATCTGCAACACGAGGAGAAATAGGCATCCCTTATAATGTCTACTTAGTTTCTATATTTTCTCAATATGTTCCCCAAGTAACCTGCTCCAGAGCAGCTGGATGTTATCTGGAGAGTAACCCAGAGATAGGTTGGGTCAGACTAGTCACCCTTACCAATTTGTACCCCTGTCTTCCCTGAAAACCCATCCTCCTAACTCCGGTATGTGTTTCCCAAAGCACAAACTACAGTTGACTCCAGCTGTATCAGTCATGCTTAAAGAAGGAAGCACTACTAGCAAAATTAAACCAATAATCAAGGGATCTGAACCACTGATTTCTAATTATTTGAAAGAGTGAGAAGGGCTTCCAGACAGCTCCGTGGATTAAAGCACCTGTTTAGGCAGATGCAGGGACCAGGATTCGATCCCCAGCATGCCATGTCAGCCTTTCCCCTAGGGCACTCTGAGTCAGGGACTGAGACTGGGTGTGACAGTGTGTGCCTGTAATTCCAGTGCTTGGGAATCTGAGAGCAGGAGGATCACTATGATTTCAATCTGTGTAGTGAGAGCCTGTAGTAAATAAAAAAAAAAAGTGAGGAAAAAACAAAAGCAAAAGGAAAATTGGAAAGCAGTTGGAGCACCTCCTACCCTGCAAAAGAGATCATTTCTAGAGATAGAGTTACACAATGGCTTTGAAAATTCCTGTCCTAGGCCCTCAGGAGAAGTCTTTAAGACATTCATAGGCCAGCCAGATAGCTCAGTGGACTAAAGTGCCTGTTTAGGCAGAGTGCAGCAGCAGGGGTTTGATTCTGACTGTGCTATGCCAGCCTTGTCATCTCCTACCTCCAACCCCCAGGCACCATACTGAGACAGGGGATGGTGAGACTGGGCATGATGGTGCATACCTATAATCCCAGCACTTGGGAGGCTGAAAATAGGAGAGACCAATCTACATAGTTAGACCCATGTAGACCTTGTACTAAATAAAAAAAATGAAAGAAAAATAAAAAGATATCTGTGCTATCTGCCTAATTACCTAAGCAATCTTTGCTAGCAGTAAAACAAAGCAAAATTTTGCTCGAAATCCACTCTAAATTTTGTGTCTATATCTGCAACACATTCAGTAAGCTCATAGGTTAAAACCTGTATCCATTATTCAGCCATCACAATTTACGCATTAATGACAGTACTTCCCTTGTCAACACACACAGATGATAAGAATCAGACCTAGGAGGGGAGTGAGAAAGCCAGTAGGCTGGAGATTTTTCCTTAAAATAAATGTATTTTATTTTATTTTATTGGCAGAACTGGGGAAAATAAATGTATTTTAGTCCCTTACATATTGTGCTTAAGGAAATAGCTCCTTCTGCTGTCACCCATAAGTGGGTTCTTTTCACAGGGTCCCACGTTCAGTCTCCCAAAGGAGACTGTAGCCCAGAACACTTATGCAGGGACATGCTTTTGTGTGTGCTCTCCTGGGGGGCTACATCCTGATGCCTCATCTGATCCATAGATAAGAGATGTGTTCCTCATCTAAGATGACTTCCCTCATCTTTGGCATTAGTAAACATTCATTTTCTATGGGCTCACCTTAAAGGCTCCTAGTTGTCGGGTAACAGGGAAACATTGAGACAGTTCAGGATTCCTCCTGCTCTTGTCTTTAGCAAAAAGCATGCCTCTAAATAAAAAAGAGTATGAAGCAATAAGATCAGATAAAGAAAATCTTTCCTTCTCATGATTATAGTAAATTATTGAGACAATTTGCCAATGAATCATCATCTGTGCTTGGAAAGGTAAGAGTGAGTGATTTTAAGAGCTGAGATTACCTCCTCATCAATAGAAGATTAGGCCACAAAGGAAATAAGGCAAAACAAGCTTGATATTCCCTCTAGTGTGTCGAGGAGAATCAGGCTAGACTGTCCCAGTGAAATCTGTCTTCCATTTCTTGAGAACAGGTGCCAACCTATTGTCTTTTATAGTAGATATAATCCCGTGATTTGTTAATAAGCATGCATATTTCCTGAATATAAATGAGATTTCATAAAAATTACAACATTTCATAGCAAAGTCCACTAGGGGATGCTCTAACAATTTCACTTACCACTACTGCCTAAGGTAGGATAACAAACCACAAACAAGTCAAACAGGTCAAGCAAGAAGCATCAATAAATTCAGCACAGTGAGTCCAAATGCAGCATATACAAAACAGGACTACAAGATCTTATTTTCAAAAGTAAAAGGCCCATCAACAAGATATCAGTCTTGCTGTGTTCTCAAATTTATCAGCATTGGAACAAAAAATGCATAAAAAGATAAAATTTTATGTCCTGCCTTAAAAAAACTTACAAACAAGGATGACAATTTTTGATTAACTAAATGAGTCACAATCCAGAAACAAAAGCAAACTACTACCTCTTTCCAATTATCTCACTGGGGCTCCAAATAATATAGGACTTCCAAATGACATAGGGGATCTATTAAAACTCCTAACCTTCTACATGTTGGATATGATGAGTTAATGTTCCCTGAAATCAAAGAATAAATTCTTTTTGTCATTTTTTAAAAATTAGATTGCATTGGTATATTTTACATATACATAATGATCACATTTATCATAGGGAATTTGAACTTGTACCTGATATATCTCGATTCTTCTTTTGGTCCACATTCCCATATCTCCCCTTCATCCCCTCTCCCCATTTACAAAGTTTTATTTTCATATTTTCTTTCTTTTCTCATTTTTCTTTTTCTTTTTCCTTTTTTCCTCACTCTCCCATCTCTCTTGTTGCCCTCCTCATTTGAATATTTTTCTCCTATTTCACAGTAGCTGTAATACAGTTTGGTCCTTGTCTATACTTTTGCTTTCTCATGCCAGAAAAACAATGTGGTATTTACTTCTACACATGTGTATCTGATTTATTTCACTTAAGAGTATAGATTCAAGATGCATCAATTTCCTTGAAGTATCTTAAGCATATATTTCTGGAGTAGTACTCCACTCTATTAAAAGACCTCACATTTTCTTTATCCATTCACCAGATGATGAGCACTTGGTTGTTTCCAAGACTTAGATATTACAAACTGTGTTGCTACAAATGTGTGTTTCACTGTGGTGTGGTGCTCTCAGTTTTTCTGGGAAGACAGTCAGGAGAGGAATGGCTGAGTCAAATGAAACCTCTAGTCATAGCTTTTTGCATAATCACCACACTGATTCTCACAGTGGTTGTACCAGTCTGCGCTTCCACCAACAGTAGAGAAGGTTTTCCTTTTCCCCATAGCTCTGCCAGCATTTGTTCTTGGTTCATTCCTTGATAATAGTCATCCTTTCTGGGGTGAGAGGGAATCTCTTTTTTGTTTGTTTGTTTTTTGAGAGTTGATTGTAAGGAATGATGAAAGTTGAGATTTTGAAATTTTTATTAAGAGAGATCATTCGTTGGGAATCATTATTGGCAAGTAGGTTGCCAATAAACCTATTTCTCAAAGGAAGTTCTACAAGCAAAACCATGAGATGGGTGAAAAATCATGAGGTGGGTACAATGTGGGAAAAATTATAATCAGCCAAGAAGATTACAAGTATAGTCACTTAGATAATATTGATCCAATGGGAAGGAAGTCAGTGACAAGGATATATGGAAACAACAGGCACCTTCTTTGGAAAAGATGAGTCAGGAGGTCCTAGTCACCCACCTAGGTGACTGATGTCTATCTAGGCTTTATTGGACTACATGATACTGAATAATAAAATGCCCCACCCCCTGCCAGTTGATAATTGCCCTAGTAAAAGCTTGTATTGCACTTCCTGTTACTCATATCTCCTAGAGATATCTCCCCGACCACTGTGATGCACAGCTGGTCATTATGATGCATTTGTAAACACCAGTCAAAGATAGCCAAGTACTGTGCTTGCAAACCCCAAAGAAACATCTTGCTATGAGCCTTCAAGGACTGCCATTTTGAAGGATAATTGATGCTTCATCAGTGCTCATCCATTGTTAAATAAATTTGCCTCCAAATCCTGGGTAATGTTTTGGTATTTCTCTTCACTACTACATCTGATGCATTGTCTGGAGAGACCAATCACAGTCTCACTTCTTTGGTCAGCAGTCATGACCCTTTTGAATGGAGCAAGAACCTCTCCAGGTCCTGATGTGAAGGCATGCCCTCAAGATTTCTTGGGTCACCTCAGAAGCCTGGAGGAAGATTACTGGCTAACCACTCAAGTGGCTCACCTCAGACCTCAAAGGGTGCAGGATGTAGTCAGTCAGTCAGTCTGTCTGTCTGTCTGTCTGCCTGTCCATCTGTCTGTCTGCTTGCCTGCTTGCCTGCCTGTTTCTGGTGAGACCTCTATGGGCACCTCAGTTAATCTCTCTGTCACTCCTGTTCAGTTTGAGCAGAAAGAGAGATTGATCACTTCTCATTAGTCAGAACCACCTTGGAGGGAAGGGGGTTGGAATGTTCAACCTCTGAATGCCTGCTAAATTGTGTGAGTGGAATGGACAGCATAAGCAGTAGATTTCTCCATCTACTCAACAAGTCTAGAAAGCACTGGTTGCACTGACTGATTGGGTCCTCACCCCTGGTTTTGTGGCAACTGAAATGTGGCACAGAGGTGGTCTCTTACCTCTTTGGTTAAACTGTGCATAAATCTTCATGAAAGGCATGGGCAGGTGGACATCTAAATGGTTTCCCTCTCTAATGGACACCGCCCTTTGTCTGTGGTGCCATCATTCAAGGGTACACAACATATATAGGAAGTCAGAGATATGAACTAATTAGTTAAGATCCACAGTCCTTTACTGCAAGAAAAAGGTAATTTCTGAGAATATGGAGTGAAAAGTGAAACCAAACCACTCCAAAAGATCAAAAAGAGACCCATTCTTCCCAAGTATACTACCTTGATACTATCTTTGGCCACTGAAGTTGCTGCCAGCAGTTTCACCCTCCGCTCCTGACTAATGTACTCGTTGTCTGCACTAAGCTACAGAGCCTCCTCTCCTGAGAAGCATTTATTCTGGTCAGATGGCATAATCTAATGCCCATCCAAGGTAACATTCCTTCTGAGTTTCATATTTTGATTGTGGAAAAATTGGTCTATCATCTCTAATGAATGAGTTGCCATGGCCTTTCTCAAAGGTCGACCCACCTACAAGTACAAAATCAGTCAAGCACTTCTCTAAGACCTCAAACAGGGGAGATGAAATGCCCTTACCAATACACAAGTTATAAGGGAGAACAACCTATGACTTTCTTGGTGTACAATGGAACTACACTTTGCATCCAGAGTCCCTTCTGTTAAAATATTACTATTTTTAGGGCAATCAGGCTCTTGCCTCTCACCCCTTCATCCAGGTACAAACTTGCTTCCTGGGAGGCACTGAGAATGAACTGTATGCACTTGAATGAAAGGTACCAAGCCATTCAGCCTCCCTCTTGTTTAACCTTAAATCAACCTGAGACAGATACTGAAAACTCTCCTCTCAGAGATATGAGCTCTGGGCCTGGCCAGCAATTATGTTCTAGATTCAAAATATGCCTTCTTCTACTTTCAGGTTGCCCTTATAAGAATATCTTGAGACAGGATGAAAAAAGCCAGCTCACTTGAACTCAATTGCCACAAAAGTTTAAGAGTTCTCCCATTATTTGAGGAAAGCTCTAACAACATATTTGGCCAACTTTTCTCTGTCTCATCTAGCTACATTTCTCCAGGACAGCCTGTCCTCCTTGCGGACACAGTTCCCTCAGCAAGCAATTTAGACTGTCAGACTGCTAAAATATACCTCTCTTGCCTGTACAGTCAGTTCAGGGTCTCCGAGCTGACAATATGACTTCAATTGCCCTCCATATACATTAACTCAGTTTTCTGCCACCAACAGCCTGCTGGTACACCTACCTGTATCTAAAGAATGCTTTCTTCTGTCTCCAATTTCTTGCTTTCAGCCACCACCTCCTTATATATTCCCCAATTCTGCACTCAAAAGTCAACTGAGCTACATTCAACCTCTCAGAAGTTCAAAAACTTGTTTACTCTTTTTGGAGAAGCCCTCAGAGCTGACCTTGCTGGTTTTCTAGGGCAAAATATCACTATATTTCTAATTAATGACACTTATGCTGCCTGCTACAGTGCACAAAATCTCTGCTTAAATATCTGGCAAAACCTGGTTATAAGAAAGAAACTGTGAAAAGTTCTGAAGTTGTTGGTTTCTATAAAATTTGTATACTTAAGTTCACAAAAGCAATGATGTTAACTCACTGTACAAATACACACATCCAATCATTTAGGGCTGCCTCCCCCTTTGCCTATATGCTCTAACACCCACTGTCCTTCTGATCACAAGCTCACCTTAAGCCAAGACATAACTGTCCAGGTGCCATATGCTGTATTGGACCGCTTGAACGAATAACTGAGGACCATTCAATCCTGCCACATATCTGCCCATAATGGTGGCATATGTTTCCCTTGAATTGACTGATGAATGGTTCTTGAGCCATCCAGACCTAAAAATGAACCCCTTGACAGATGTTGAGTAAACCTTGCTTACAAATAAATGTAGATTTGTTAAAAATGGAGTCCAATAGGCTAGATATATTGTCATCAACTTAGACAAAGCTATTTTGGCCAAAGCTTTTGCCTGCAGATATGGTCTACACAGCAAATTTTTAAAAAAGCCAAGAAAGGTCCACTGCCCCCAATGCTATTGAAAAGCCTGCCACTAATGATACCAAATCTGTGCTGAAAATATTCTAGTCCAGAGGCTTAAGTCCCCTGTGATGATCCAGTTTACTAAAACATCAATGCTAGCTAGAAAAATTTTACCAGATGCTCCTAGAAAATGAATCTTAATTAGAGCAAGACCTGCCCCCAATATGTTCTACAAGCTCAAAATTCAGTATTGACACCTGTGTCTCTGAAGCCAGCTCAGGCTTCAGTGTCTGTGTCACTGATCCTGACCCCCATCCAGAATACATCCCCTGCTCACACTAGAAAGACAGTAAGATGGGCCTGCTGTGGAAGTAATCATCCCTAGATATGGCCTGCCCTTGATCATTGACAGCAATAATGGGCCTACATTTATAAACGTAAAATATACAGACCACAAAGCCCAAAAAGAGTTAAAAAATGAACAAACAACATAACCCTACAGAAACAGCTTATAACCAGCTCCATAAAGTTTAGCTAAAAGACAAGCTATACCCATAGACACTCCTGCCACACATTTAACCTACGTAAATATTAACTACCTCTATAAGTCTCAAAAGTCCAGCCTTTGGTCCAATATTCCAGAGCTCAAAGAGCACATCCAGACAATAACTAAAGTGTTTACATAAATCAGACATCTCCTCTACAGTTCATTCTATACAACACACTCAAAACCCTGCTGTGGTCACTCCAAACACTGATTTAGTTAAGCATAGTTCTGGTTGTGCATAATTGGAAGATCCACCCTGGGTGTGGATTACAACATCCACTTGGTTTGCAGTCTTGATGAGATAAAAGGGAAAGCCTGACTTGCTGCTCACTGCTTCATCCTGCCTACCTGGCTATGGACTGTTGCTCCTCTGCCATGCTACCCAGCCTCATAGCTATCCAATGATGGACTGAAGCCTCTATAAACTGTGAGCTAAAATAAACATTTTCTCTGTTAACTTTTTTCCCCATCAACAAGGAAATTAAAACAGTCTGCATTATATTACTATCTTAATAACTTTTTTTGTTTTTGTGTAACCAGGGATCGAACCTAGGCCCTTGTGCTTGCCAGGGATAGCTTATTCCACTGAGCCATCTCTCCAACCTCTCATAATAACTTTGACTAGTCAATTTATAAAGAACATAAACTGATTTCCTTACAATTCTAGAGATTAAGAAATAAAAAAAGAAATAAAAATTGAAAGTATAACACAGTTAAATGGAAAGTGAGAACTCAAGGATTAAACAATGAAGAAAAAGTAGAAAAGTTAGGAAATATGACAGGGCACAACCATAAATTTATATAAACAAGATGGTTAAGGCAATGGTCCTAAGAATCTCCATCAGGTTTTTGAAAATAGAAGTTAATGAGTAGAATTCTTACCCTGACCAACTCTATATGCTGATATCTGTGAACTAAGCAACTACACTGAGGATGGCAATGTGTAACACTGAATCCATGTTTGAAATGTCTATCATTTTGGTCTTCAAAATGCATACTTCTTCTAATGTTTTTACAGCTTGGAAGGGCATTTGGATATAGGAATTCACGTTGTATTTTATTTTTAATTTTTTTGTGCCAGGGATCAAACTCAGGACCTTGCACTTGCCAAGAAGGTGCTTATGCTGCTAAGCTATCTCCCTAGCCTTCACATTGCATCTTATTTCTGCCTTTTATATGAGTAATTTGTAGTCCTGACTTAACTTCTATTGCCACTGTATCCTTGAGAAATAAGGCTTTTTATTTTTAATTTTTAAACACATTTGGTTGTTCCACAGCCTCACTACACAGCTTGAACTCATAATGATTCTCCTCTTTTCAGCCTCCGCAGTGCTGGGATTATAGGAGTATGCCACTATGTCTGGACTCTGTTACTGGCTCAGCCCACCCTCTGGTGCAGCACGTAGTGCCAGGATAAAACCAGTCACTGCGCCAAGATTGCCTAAGCAGGTGTTTTCAGTCCATTGAACTATCTCACTGGCCCCAAGCCTTCTTTTAGGACTGTCATTGCGACCCTTTCATAGCTTGATGCAAAGTTGAGACATATGAATTTTATTTTGTTTTTGTAAATCAGACAACTTAGTCAGAAGCAGTTATACTCTACAGGCAGTGGAGCACCGAAGTAATTCTATGGTCCACACAGCAACCGCTGAGCTAATATGTTTTTCTTTCAGGAATTGAACTCGAGACCTTGAGGTTGACAAGCAAGCATCATGCCTCTGAGCTATCTCTCCAGTGCTATTTTGAATTTTATAGGTTTTCTACTCTAGAGAAAAAAATTATGAGATACCTATAACATTGGTTTTTTTGTGGGGGGGGGTGTGGGCTAGTTCAGGCTGCCTTAAAGGTGGATCTATTGTGGCATGTGATATTGGGGATTGAACTGCAGTCCCTTTCCCCTGACTGATTTTGCTCAAGAAGGCACTTTAGACAACTGAGCTAACTCACCAGCCCCCAATACTTATAACATTTCAAGGGCTGGCAAGATACCTCAGCATACTAAACACCTGCTTTGGCAAGTGCAGGGAAAAGAGTTTGACTCCTGATCCCACAAGTCTTGTCAGCCCCACTCCCGGGGCATACTGAGCTGGTGACTGAGTTCGGGCATGGTGGTACATGCCCATCATCTCAGTGCTGGTGAGGCTGAAAACAGGAGGATCATTATAAGTCAGAGCACAGTGAGACCCTCTGCCAAATACATGAAATGAAAAAAAAAATTACCATAGAATTGGAGTAACTGTACATTAAAATTTAGCTCCACCAAGAAACTACTAGAACTGATATGGAAATTCAGTAGCATAGCAGGATACAAAACCAATACTCAAAAGTCAGTAGCATTCCTCTACACAGATAACAAGTACACTGAAAGGGAAACAATAGAAACAATACCTTTTACAATAGCACAGCGGAAAATGAAATATCTTGGGATTCACTTAACCAAGAAAGTCAAAGATCTTTTCATGGAAAATTACAACACCCTAAGAAAAGAGATTATAGAGGAGTCCAGAAAATAGAAAGATATTCCATGCTCCTGGATAGGAAGAACCAACATTGTGAAGATGGCCATACTCCCAAAACTGCTGTACAGATTTAATGCAATCCCTATCAAAATGCCACCAACATACCTCCCAGACATAGAGAAATCATTCCTAAAATTTATTTGGAACCACAAATGACCTAGAACAGCAAAGGCAATCTTGGCCAATAAAGACAAGGCAGGAGGCATCACAATTCTTGACTTGAAATTATACGACAAAGCCACTGTGATAAAATCAACATGATATTGGCAACAAAATAGACCTGAGGATCAGTGGAATAGATTAGCAGATGCAGAGGCATCTACAATCACACTCAGCCATCTAATCTTTGACAAAGGGGCTAAACAAGCTCACTGGAAGAAAGATATCCTCTTTAACAAATGGTGCTGGAAAACATGGTTTTCTACATGCTGAAAACTAAAACTTGACTCAGCTCTATCACCATGCACTAAGTTAAAGTCAAAATGGATTAAAGATCTAAACGTTAAAACAGAAACACTCAATCTCCTGGAAGAGAAAGTAGGAGGAACTCTTGAAGACATAGGGGTAGGTAAAGAGTTCATGAACAAACATATATTCGCACGGGAAGCACTTGAAAGAATCAACAACTGGGATCAACTCTTCTTAAGGAGCTTCTGCATGTCAAAAGAAATTATCAACACAGTGAAAAGACAACCCACAAATTTTGAAAGAATCCTAAGTAATAAGCAATCAGACAGAGGTCTGCTGTCTAGAATATATAAAGAACTAAGATATAACAGGGCCCTCAAATATAAAGACCCAATTCAGAAATGGGCATCTGGGATGAATACACACTTCTCAGAGGACGAAATTAAAGAAGGGAATAAATATATGAAAAAATGTTCTACATTGGTATTCATCCATGAAATGCAAGTAAAAACAGCACTGAGAAATCATCTCACTCCAGAAAGAATGGCTGTCATAAGGAAATCAACCAACAACAAATGTTAGAGAGGTTATGGAGAAAAGGGAACACTTCTCCACTGCTGGTGGGAATGTAGACTGGTACAACCATTGTGGAGGTCAGTGTGGAGGCTCCTCAAAAGAGTAGGACTGGAAATCCCATTCAAGCCAGCTATTCCCCTACTGGGAATTTTCTCAGAGGAACTGAAAACATTGTATCATAGTGATATATGTGTACCTATGTTTATAGCAGTGCAATGTGTGATAGCAAAATCTTGGAAACAACCAAGATGTCCATCACATGAGGAATGGTTGAAAAAGATGTGATATTTCTATATAATGGAGTGTTACTCAGCTATTAAGAATGATAAGTTTGAGGCATTTATACTGAAGTGGATGCCACTTGAACATATACTCATAAGTGAAATAAACTAGACACACATGTGTAAATATCGTATAGTCTCCCTAGCATAAGAAGTGAAAAGCAGAAATACAAAGTAAAATACAACGTACAACAAGTAAAATCAATTGAGTCAGATAAGGCAAAGTGAATGGCATATGCTGCAGGATACTAATCAGCTTTTCTTCTGGATGGTTAACAACCTAAGTTCACAGATCAAAGTTGGAGAAATAGAAAAGCCACAAGGCCAGCCAACATTTTGGCCCTAGCCTTTCAAGTTCAGCAAAGACTCAGAACATAGGAGAACCTGTAGTGCAACATCATGAAACTCAGGTGAGCTCCAAATTTTCTGAACAAGGAGATTATGGAGCCACAGAGGAAAGAGGTCTAAGTTCTATTGTGTGCCTGGGGAGAGTCACATGGAGAGAAAAATTTCTCTCAGGCTCTCACAGAGAACAAATTGGCCAAGCATTGGCCGTGACTCATTCACATGGATGACAGAGACAAAGGACCTACAAATAAGGTACAGGACT
This sequence comes from Ctenomys sociabilis, assembly GCA_004027165.1. Taxonomy (NCBI): domain Eukaryota; kingdom Metazoa; phylum Chordata; class Mammalia; order Rodentia; family Ctenomyidae; genus Ctenomys; species Ctenomys sociabilis. The sequence continues at coordinate 53,738 of PVKA01009747.1, read as the reverse complement.
ACAAGATAAACCCTGAGGGGACTTCATTGACCTCATAAGAAACATAAAGTACATGTGTTGGTATATAGGTCTTGCTCTATCTAAGTCTTAACCATCCAGCAGAAATGTATAAAAATGAAGTATACATTGTGGGGCCATAATAATAAGTTGAGCTGTAAATGACTATGGTTGACAACTTCTTCAGATAACTCACTATTGTTGTGGAATGCTGGACTGTGTTGGATTGTGTTGTTGAGTTCAAGCACCTAAGTTAGTTGAATGACAATGGAGTGCCCATCTCTGACAGGTATAGACAAAGGAAGGGGTATAGAAAGGAAGAATCATGATGTGTGTGTATAGACAGTACAGTTGGGATAGATAACACCATGCTTCTACATAGTTCTATGAGAGGCAAGATTTGCACTAATCGTGGATGGACAGGATATTATGTCAGCTTCAGTACTATGGACAACCACTAGGAAAATAACAAGGTAGAAAGTATTGAATCTTTGATATAATTCAGGTATAAAAAATAAGATACGCAAACAGCTACACTCTTAATTTACTGATAAGAGACATATGGTATAATAACGTCTGTAAGTATAATATCATGTATGCACCTTCTATGGTACCAAAACATTATGAAAACAATTTGCAATGTATTAATTTATCAAATCCATCTTGTCAAGGTATCTTAAAACAGTCTCATTGATATTTGTACTTCAATAAAACAAAAATAAAAATAAAAATAAATAAAATTTATTTTATTAATTAGTGATCCTAATTAAGGATCACTTGACAATGAATGCTGTGTTTATCTTATGATAATTTTGTACTTTGGAGCTGCTACAAGGAAATATGATAAACTAAGTAGGTTTTTTCCTGCCAGTTTATAGGCTTGCAAGTCCAAGATCAAGATGCCCACAGATAAGGTAAGGACTCCAGTAAGGACCTTATTCAAGAATGGTTGGAGACTGTTAAAAGCTGATGGAAGGCTAAGGTGTCCCTCTAGGTTCCTATTAAGAATGTCACAAAAACTATTCATGAAGGCACTACATTGTGACATAAATCACTGCATACTCAAATCACTACAATAAGCATCTTAAAATGGTCTGTATTCTGATTTTGTTTTTATTGAAGTTCAAATGTAACAGGTGCCTTACATGATTGCCAAGTGAAATATTCAGTTATTACATATTTCTTTTCCATCTTTTAATGCTGTGATTTATCAACAATCTCACAAATACAAGCATGGGCCTAGCCAGTGGATAGCACTTTCAGGTAAACATCTCAATTTGTTTCTCATGGCAATAGATAAACCTACATCTGCCAATCTTTGTAAAACAAAACACTGTAATCATATATATGATTCCCATTATAAGAGGATCTCAGGGTAGTCCAAATTATGGAGACAAAGTAGCATAGAGGTTAACCAGGGCCGTGAGGAAGAAAATGGGAACAGAATTCACTCTGTAGATATAATGGAAGAGAGGAGGAAAAAGACAAAAGTCAGGAAAGGAAATGAAAGGAGAAAGGAGGCCATCCGGAACAGGAAGAAAGGTCCCACACATTATTGTTGTTGAGAAAGGGTCTTATTATGGAGTTTAGACTGGCCTTAAACTCACTATTATAGCTCAGACTGGCCTCAAACTCCCTGGGATCCTCCCACCTCAACCACCTGAATCCATGGGGATTACACATGTGCATCACCAGGCCCAGCCCCATGTGTTATTATATATTGTTTCCTGTTCATTTCTCCAATGGGAGAAAAGGATTTCAATCTGTGCTCCCAACTACCAATTTTATTTGGGGAGATATATTTCCTATGTCTCATCGTAGCTCAAGGTGCTTTTCTCTTTTTGTTTGGGCAGACCTGGGGATTGAACTCAGGCCCTTGTGCTTGCCAGGCAAGCACTTATTCTACTGAGCCATTTCCCCAGCCCCCATGGTGTTTTTTTTTTATCTCTGCAGGTGAATAATGCTTTATTTTTTTCCTCTCCCACTAAACCAAGGTTCCTAGTTGTTTGTTTTGTTTTGTTTTAGGAGATAGGGTTCTAGGGAACACCCTACAGTCCTCATGCCTCAGTCCGAAATGCTGAGATTACAGATATGTAGCCCCCCCAATCTAAAATGAAGGATTTAATTTGAAATAACTTCATCTCTGATGATATCACTTTATATTAATCTCACAAATTTATTTTGAGCTGTAATTCCTACCTAGGATTAAAACTACATGCTCATGTTCCTTCAGTGAGTTTGGGGACATCCAGAAAACCACTCATGCACAAAGGTGACAGTTAAATCTTAGTCATTCTAGGTACCTGAAATGATGGAAGGTGTTATGATTTGTTTCTAGGTGTCCCCTCAAAGACTCATGGGCAGTCTTGGGGCAGATTCTGGAGCTTGTGATTGATTATTGTAGGTGTGGATGCTGCACCTGCCCTGGGGCAGGTAATTTGCATTACAATGTAAGGAGGGAAGAGGAGGTAGCAGCTTGAGCTGCTGTTACTTCTCCCTTGTGCTCTTGTTCTTTGCAGCTGCCATGAAAGATTGTTCTCTGCCTTGTGCCTCTATCTATGCCTTGGAGCCAGCTGAGTATAGACTGAAACCCGCAGTAACTGTGAGCTAAATAAATGTTTCTTTCCTTCATTTTGGGTGCTGGGTATTTGTCCCAACAACAAGAAAAGAGTAACTATGACAGAAGGGCAAGGTGCCTGCACTATGCCAGAGGCCTGCACACAGGCCTATGCCAGGACCTCTGGGGCTCAGAGCACTCCAGTCCCTGCTGGCTCCCTTTCTGCATGGACCTCATGTCCTCAACTGTGAAACTGTGTACTCCTTCCCTGCTGGGGTCCTCTTTCTGGGCCTGGTGGCCCCCTGGAGTTTTCTAGAGCACACAGTACCTTGCGCCTGGGTGCAGAGTCACCTGGTTGGGAGAAGCCCATGGCCTGGAGGAAGCTCTAAGCATCCCAGGAAGGGCAGAGCCATGGGAAGCTTGACCCACTCTTGCACTCCCACCCTTCATGGTGAACACTCCTGGCCCCTGTGGCAAACAACTGGAGCCCAAGACTCTTGCTGGTAGAAACACTGGTCAGGAGCACCAGGCTGCTGGTGGTGGGCTCTGGACTTTGCAGCTAGGCATGCTACAGCAGCCTCCTCTCCTGTGGATCAAGAGCACTGAGACTTGTACTACCATATCTCATTGTAGTGTCTTGTGGAACAGGACACATTGGACTGATGTGTTTGTTTTCACTGGTGGAGGACATAGGCTTAAGAGATTCTGTGCAGTTTTCTTTCATGTTCCCAATTTAAAAATCACAAGAATATGACATTATTTGTACTACAGAAAGGCAAGGTGCAAATGGGAGGGTCTTTGAGATCCTCCCTGTTCCAGCCTGGTCACGGGACCCTCCCTGTCCTGGTTTTGCTGACCAGGGTGGTGAAAGCTCCTGGCCCGAGTGGGACTCAGGAGTCATGCTTCTGTGGTTGATTCACGCTGCCTGGTTCTCCTAGAGCCAGCAGGCAGGAACTGAGCTTAGGAAGTGCTCCTGCTGGACCATCCTGACACTTCTTGCTTCCAAAGTTATCCTGTGGTGCTGTGTCACCTTCTCTGCTCCTCAAAGATGGAAGATGCCTGCAGACTTTGGTCCCTCTAGCCTCAGAGTGTGCCTGGGCCATGAGGAAGAAGGTAGCCAGTCATGGTAGAACCCATTGGGACAGTGCCAGTCACTGGGGACCTCAGCTGAGGCAGTGGCTTGAGCTTGCCAAGAGGTCTTTCTCAGAAAGCTCCTGGCCAGAATGGGGGCTTTGTTACTGGTTGCTGAGCAAAGAACAGGGAAGCCTCCCTCTGGGTGATCCCTTGGCCTTTCTGAGTAAGATTTGCAGTAACTTGTATCCTACTCTCATCTTTATTATGGGTCACTCTGTATAGGAAGCAGATCATCCAGATAGGAATTTAGGGAGCCTTTATTACTGAGCTCAGGACCAACAGTCTATTCTCATGCAGAAGACTAAATGGTCCCTAGCCCGGGGAGTGAGGGGCTATTAAAACAAAAAAATTAAACCTTCAGAGTCAACATGATCATTATTTTTCTGGAATTATTGTTCAGTTCGTTTGTTGCACTTTTGTGCACATGAAGTTTTGTACAAAGAGGTTACAAGTACTTAAGCACATCTAGCTGTTCTTACAATGTATCTCTTAATCTGACTATGTTTACAGGAATTAGATTATAGAGGGAAGGGAGACAGTTACTCATTGCTAAAAAGTCTTGAACAGAAGGTGAGAATACATTCTTCAGGTAACCAAAAGCATAGAGTTCACAATTGTAGCACAAAATTTAGTCAACCCATTACAGTCTTTATCTGGATTCTTTAAAGGTTTCAACTTGAAATTGCTGGTTGAGTCATGATAAAGGCATCAATCTATTGGTGTTTGCCATGCTGGCCCTGATCCTGGGGTAAACTGAGATGGGAATTGAGACTGGGTGTGGTTGTGCACTCCTATAATCCCATCTCTTGGGAGGCTATAAACAGGTGGATTACTAAGAGTCTGGTCTAGTAGTGATACCCTGAAAACCCTGTATACCCTTCCCAGAAATACAATAACAAAAAATTCTATTGGTGTTATGGGACTACTGAACAATTTGTGAGGTTCACTTTGTAGATACAAAATTCCAGAATTCATTTTTACTAATGCAACATGAGTATGATTGAGAAAGTTGAAGGGAACTTTCCTACAGGGAACCAAAAGAGAATGGGTTCTTCCTACATGAGTTCTATGCACATTCTCCAACAGTTGAGCCTGGAATAATTTCCCCCTCTTTATTGAAGGAGCTAAGGAACTGGTGGTCCATGTGGTAGAAAACATCAAGGGAACTGCAGGGCATGGTGGTACACCCCTGGAATCCCAGCACCCTCAGAGGCTGACCCAAGAGGATCATAAGTTCTACTTGGGCAAATTAGTGAGGCCATGTCTCACAATAACATAAAGGGGTGGGAAGAAGCTGAGTGCAGGGATGCAGAGTTTAATGTGAAGAAATGCTAAAGAAAGAGGAAGAAAAAACAGACTATAATAGGAATGAGGATGAGCCCACAGAATGCCTCTGGCCACATCTGAGCCAGAAAAACCACTTCAACTCCTCTTTGACTTTGTTTGTTTGGGACAGTGTTTCTATGGATTCTCGACTGGCCTTGGACACACTATGTACCTCAGACTGACCTGGAACTCATCACAATCCTGCCTGAGCTTCGGAGGTGCTGGAATGACAGGGGGCACCACCATTCTTGGAGAACCTAGGTCTGTAAGCATGTGTAACCAAGTAGGGAAATGAAGAAAGTAGAGAGTAGAGCAAAGGAGAGTCCTGGGTCTCTTTATAATTATCAGCTTTCATTCCATTTTAAGAAATCTGATCCACATTTGCAGACATCATATTGTCTTGCTAGTGTGAGAACCTAAAAGAGTAAATAAAATCTAAAAGGTGCAATAGATACAGTGAAAGAGAAAGAATCTGTTCAAAGGGAATGGAAAACTGGGATGAAGAAAAGGAGAGGAGAGGGGTAGATATGTTTATGTGTGTATGCAGGATGGCTTGGATAGCTGTACTCCTGAATTCTGCAGGTCCATAGAGGAAAACAGTTGATGCTTACATCTTTTTTCATCATCCATTTTAATTTCCTATAACTTTATCTTTTTGCCAACTTTGTGTGCTTATATCTGGTAATATGAACAACTAATTTCCAGACATTATTCAATACAGGAGCCACTGATGAATTCCTGTTGTTCATTTGGTGAAGTTCTGTATCATTTCTAAGATATTTTACTGTATGTTATTATGTTGTATTCTTTTTAGGTAATAAAATTTTGAAAAAATTAGAAGAAGTTTGGCTATTTGTTTGGTGCAGATAACCTATGTACAGGTTAGAAAAATTATAGTTCTCAGGGGCCCATAACTCCTTGCCACCATTTAAGCTAAAGTTTCCTTTCCTGTTCACCCTTCATGGCTACATATGTTTAAAAAATAAGTTTCATGCCTTCAATCCTAGCACTCAGGAGGCTGAGGCAGAAGGAGCACTGAGAGTTCCACTACAGCCTTGGCTACAAAGTGATCTCAAGGCTAGCCAGTGTGAACTGCACAGTGAGAGGCTGTCTCAAAAAGAAAGAAAGTTCACCAGAAATGGTGCTGCATGCCTATAATCTCAGCGCCTCAGAGGCTGAGGCAGGAAGATGATGCCAAGTTCTGATGTGCAGGATAAACATCTGTCATAGCTTCTGGGAAATTCATTTTTGTTTCCCAAGGCCAGGGAGATGGCTCAGTGGAATAAAATGCTTCCCTGGCAAGCATAAGGGCCTGAGTTCAATCCCTGGTTCTGCCAAAACAAAAAACTATAAAAACAAACAAAAAAAAACCAATAGCATTTTTGTTTCCCAGTGGACTATATTTGGTTTTCCATTGCTTTTTGATTGGGATTTAAACTATCTTCATGTGGCATAATGCAGGATCTTTTATAAGGAGCTACAGATTGGCCCCTCACTCCTGTTTGCTTACTCCTCTTGCTTCAATAAGACCTTCATTTTCCCAGGCTAGAAGAGAACTTATGATACTTTTGCCTCAGCCTCTCAGAGTGATAGAATAGCAGACATGAGTTGCCAGGCCCAGTTTCAATTATCTCTATGGACCTGAAGTATATATATACATATACATTCTTCATGTCTATAGCAATGTCTTGCACCAACACTTATTAGGGCCTTCAAATGGCACAAAGCATTCCTTTGAACCTTCCATCCTAATCAGGAAATGAGATAGGCTGCAGCCTTGCTTTATTGAGATATGCTCCCTTTTGAGAAATTTTGTGTGCAAGTTGAGGACTCTAATGGTACCTACCTCCAGGGTGAAAATGTTCTGAGCTATCACCCATTATTTTTGAATTTCTTTTGCCTGAGGAAAAGGCATGTGCTTCCCCTCCTGCTGATCATAGCTTTTCCTATGTGTCCTCCTCCTTAAACCCCAAAGCTCAACTAGAAATGGGATGCTCTCCAAAAGCTTAACAAGGAAGTCCATTGGAAGTGCTGCATTAAACTCTTGGGACAGGAAACATGGGTCTGTGTTAAGCTTAGCTTTCTTCATTCACTGACCACCAGTCTGCTATACAAGGGCAGGTTGCTGAAATCATGAAACCTTTCCAGTTCCTCATACTTTTTCTCCATACTTCCCTAAGCTTGTTTTATGAGGACTTCCTCACATTACACATGATCATGAGAAATCATCTTACAAACTACCTTGAGGCCAGGTATGGAGGTACATACCTGTAATCCCAGCATTCAACAGATTGAAGCATGAAGATTGCCATGAGTTCAAGACAAGCAAGGGCTCCATAGCGAGTCAAAGCCCAGGCTGAGCTACATAGCAAGACCCTGTTTCAACAAACAACCAAACAAACCAAACAAAATATCTTGGGCACCTTTCATCTTTCAGTAACAGATACAAATTACTCCTCACATGAACACAATGTTGGATTTCACAGATCTCACATATTATTCCTAGTTTGATGTCTTCCAACCCAGGTAGAGTGTGACCACGGTCACCTGGCTCAGGGTTAGGTGTCAATGAGACTTCACAGGAAGAGTCCTAATATTTGCAGTGAAAAAGGCCTCACATGTGAGCAAAGAGAATATATACAAAGCCTAAAGAAATGGCAGTCCTCCAAATATTAAAGAAAGCTCCCAATGCCAAGCTTATCTGCAGTCCATAATCCCCAAGAAATAGTGACACATTCAAAAGGAATATTTCTTTTTATATTTACTAAATATATCATATAGGTAAAAACTATAAATAGGTTCTGTTGGTGTGTTTCTTCATAACTCAATTTTCATTTTTAGTATCCTAGAGCACAAGTATGAATATTTAGTAACAAACAGCATTTAGTTGAGTGGGTGAATTGATAAGAGGAAATAAGACTGAACCAGGTAAAAATATCTTGTGGCATAAATTTACACTTCCATATTCAACATAGGGACCCAACATGACAGAACCCAATACTAATTACTTAATGGAACATTCCTTGTTCGCTGGATTTTTCTGAGAAGGTAGAATAGCCCACCTAGGACCTACTCAGAGCTCCAGGAAAGAAAACTATGGGAGTTACCTGTTTCAGTTCTACTGTCATCAAGCCAGATAATAGTCTGTCTTGAATCTCATGGCATGTAAGTTATCTGAGAAAGAGTCTTATGTATATTTATCCTAAGTATTTTGTATATACAAATACAAAATGATCCTTCCTTTGTATCCCCCCTTTTTTTTTCTTTAGTTTTTGTTAGAGATGGATACTCCATTGCCACTTTAATATTATCGGTGCGTGAATTAAACATAATAAACCAATACAGTATTCCTTCTTAAAGTGTTTTGGTCTGCAAACTTGGGTTGGTGCCCCTCCAGAAGAGAAGCTTATTATTATAGCACAATATATGCACTTGGGTTTAACCTCACTATCTGTCTGAGGTTATATTTAGGCATAATATGGAACAGGTATTTTCCATCTAGTATTGATATGTTAAACTTTAAGTCTCTATAGAATATGGGGAAAATTAAAAAATAAGAAATACTTAAAAATATGAATAAACAATTACATATTTTTACACAGAAATTTAGAAATCTGACCATATACAGCATTGTAGCAGGACAATGCTGTGACATTTTTTCTTTTCTCTTTTTTTCATTTATTATCTTTTTCTTTAAACAAACAATTACTTTAGAGACAGTATGGCAATAATTGGTATGTCACGAAAAGCAATATGTATTTAGAAGACCAGAATGACAGGCATCCCAAACATGTCCCTTCTGTTATATATTCCTTTTCAGTGCAGTTGCTTTATTCACAGGTTTTAGCATATATAGTTTAGTTCGGGTGAGAATCCTACCAATTAACTGCTAGTTTCAAAAACCTGATGATGTTTGTCAGGATCACTGCCTTACCCATCTTGTGCATATACATGTATGGCTTTGCTCCTGTCATTTTTTGCACATTTTCTCCTTGCCCTCTCTGTGTTGTCCAATCCTCAAGATCTTGCTTTCCTTTTGTGTGTGTGGGCGGCAAAAACAGGGATTGAACTCAGGCCATTGCGCTTGCCAGGGAAGTGCTAATTCTACTGAGCCATCACCCTGGACACTTGCTTTCTTTTTAATTGTGTTATATCTTTCCATTTGTATTTCTTCTTTTGAGTTTGTATACTAGGGAGACTAAATGATATTTACACATGTGGGTCTGCTTCGTTTCTCTTATAAGAATATCTTCAAGGGGCATCCACTTAAATATAAATGCTTCAAATTTATTATTCTTTATAGCTGATTAATACTCCATTGTACAAAAATACACATCTTTTTCATCCATTCTTCAGGTAACAGACATCTTCGTTGTTTCCCAGATTTGGCTATCAAAAATTGTGCTCCTATAAACATAGGTACACATATATCAGTATGATATGATGTTGTCAGTTCCTCTGGGAAAATTCCCAGAAGGGGGATAGCTGGCTTGAATTGGATCTCCAGTCCTAGGTTTTTAAGGAATCTCCACACTGATTTCCATAATGTTTGCACCAGTCTACAATCCTATCAGCAGTGGAGAAGGGTCCCTTTTCCCCACATCCTCTCCAACATTTGTTGTTGGTTGATTCCTTTACGATAGCCATTACATGTGGGGTAAGATGGCATCTCAGTGTTGTTTTAATTTACATTTCATGGATTTCTAGTGATGTAGAGCATTTTTTCATGTTTATTTGCGACTTTAATTTCATCCTTGGAGAAGTGTGTGTTCATCTCAGGTGCCCATTTCTGGATTGGGTCTTTAAATTTGAGGGCCTTAATGGTTTTTAGTTCTTATTCTGGAGAGCATACATTTGTCTGAGCACTCATCACTTAAGATTTTTTTTTCCAAATTCGTGGGCTAACCCGTTTTTTCACTTTCTTGATAATTTCCTTTGATATGCAAAAACTTCTCAATAAGAACTAGCAGTTGTATACTCTTTCAAGTATTGCCCATGCAATTTGATTTTTGTTCATGAACTCTTTGCCTACCCCTATGTCTTCAACAGTTCCTCCTACTTTCTCTTCCAGGAGACTGAGTGTTTCTGTTTTAATGTTTAGATCTTTAATCTATTTTGACTTTAACTTAGTGAATGATGAGAGATTTGGGTCAAGTTTTAGTTTTCGACATGTAGAGAGCCAGTTTTTCCAGCACCATTTGTTAAAGAGGCTATCTTTCTTCCAGTAAGCTTTTTTAGCCCCTTTGTCAAAGATCAGATGGCTGAGTGTGTTTGTACAGGCCTCTGCATCTTCTAATCTATTCCATTGATCCTCAGGTCTACTTTGTTGCCAATAACATGTTAATTTTATCACAGTGGCTTTGTAGTATAATTTCAAGTCAGGAAGTGTAATGCCTCCTGCCTTATCTTTGTTGGCCAGGATTGCCTTTGCTGTTCTAGGTCTTTTCTGGTTCCAAATAAATTTTAGGAATGATTTCTCTACATCTGTCAGATATGTTGGTGGTAGTTTGATAGGGATTGTATGTAATCTGTACAGCAATTTTGCGAGTATGGCCATCTTCACAATGTTGGTTCTTCCTATCTAGGAGCAGGGAATATCTTTCCATTTTCTGAAATCCTTTGTGATCTTTTTGCAGAGTAGTGTAATTTGCCTTGAAAAGATCTTTGACTTCTTTAGTTAGATTACTTCCAAGGTATTTCATTTTCCATGGTGCTATTGTAAAAGGTATTGTTTCTTCAATTTCCCTCTCAGTGTGTTTGTTATCTGTGTAGAGGAATGCTACTGACTTTTGGGTATTCACTTTCTATCCTGCTATGCTACTGAATTTGTGTATCAATTCTAGTAGCTTGTTGGTGGAGCATTTTGGATCTTTAAAGTATCATGTCATATGCAAACAATGATAATTTAACTTCTTCTTACCCATACTTCCCTTTATTTCTTCCTCTTTTCTAATGGCTCTGGTTAACAAATCCAGAACTATATTGAATAGGAGGGGTGATAGAGGACATCCTTGTCTTGTACCAGAGTAAAAGATTTCAATGTTTCTGCATTTAAAATTGTGCTAGCCATTGGGTTGTCATAGATGGCTTTTATCAGATCAAAGCAGAGGATTTCTATTCCAATTTTCTGTAAGACTTTGAACATGAATGAGTACTGGACTTTGTCAAAAAGCCTTTTCTGTATCAATTGAGGTGATCATGTGGTTTTTAGATTTTACTGTATTGATACAGTGTATTTATGGATTTGTGTATCTTAAACCATTCTTGGATCACTGGGATGAATCCTACCTGGTCATGGTGTATAATCTTCTTGATGATTTGCTGTATTTTATTTGCTAGGAGTTTATTGAGAATTTTTGTGTCTATGTTCATAAGGGAGATTGGCCTGTAGTTCCCTTTTTTAGTTGCATATTTTCCTGGTTTTGGTATCAGTATAATACTTGCTTCCAGGAATGATTTTGGAAGGAATGCTTCCTTTTCAATTTCATTGAAGAGTTTGAGGAGTAATGGAATAATATCTTCTCTAAATTCCTCATAGAATTCAGGTGTCAATCCTTAAGGACCTGAACTTTTCTTTTTCAGCAGGGTTTTTTTTTTTAATTTTTACTAGAGTTCATATTTCATTGGTGCTATTGGGTTATTGAGAGTTATTATATCACCCTGATTCAGTTTTGGTAATTTGTACCTTTGTAGAAATATATCTTTTTCTTCTGTGTCTTCTATTCTTTGAGAGTACAGATTCTCAAAGTAGCTATTGATGATCCTTTGAATATCCACTGGGTCTGTGGTAATACCCTTTTCATTCTTTTTTCTTCTAGTTGCATTTGTTCTTTCCTCTTTCTGATGAGGTTAGCTAGGGGCTTATCAATTTTATTTAATCTTCAAAGAGTCACCTTTTTGATCCGTTAATTCTTTGAACTGTTTTCTTCATCTCAATATAATTAATTTCTCGTCTAATCTTTATGATTTTTTTCCCCGTCTTAGGGTTCTGGATTTGGTTTGCTCTTCCTTTTCTAGATGTTGGATGCACAACATTAGGGTTTTTATTTGTTCCCATTTTGTTTTCCTCATGTGTGAGTTCACAGCTATAAATTCCCTCTGAGAACTGCACTCATCACATCCCATAAGTGCTGGCAAGTTATGTTGGAATTTTCATTGAATTGTAGATAGTGTTGAATTTCTTGTTTAAATTCATCTGTGACCCATTGGTTGCTGAATAGGATGTTGTTTAATTTCTATGTAGTTATGGGATTTTTCTGTTTTCTTGTCTTATTTATTTCATGTTTCATTGCACTATGGTCATTTAATATACATGGAATAATTTCTGTTTTCTTGCATATACTTAAGCATGACCTCTGGACTAGTATATGGTGTTCTTCTTCTTCTTTTTTTTTTTTTTTTTATAAAATAAGCCATGTGCAGCTAAAAAAGAAAACAAACAAACAAACAAACAAAAAAACCCTAAATTCAGCTGCTGTTAGGTGGAACAATATGTCCATTAACTCCATTTGTTCCAAGCTCTGGTTTAGTTCTGCTACTTCTTTGCTAGTTGACCTATCTTTTTGAGATAAGGGGGTGTTAAGGTCTCCTGTTAAGACTGTGGTCTTGGATATTAGATTTTTCAGTTCCATTAAGATTTGTCTTACATAATTAATTGGGTGCTCCCATGTTTGGTGCATATAAATTTATGAGTGTTACCTCTTCCTCCTTAATTTTTACCCTAAGCAGTATATAGTAGCCTTCTTTATTTCATTTGATCATTCTTGGTGTGAAGTTAAGACTGTCTTCAGAAAAGAGTTGCCACTTCTGCTTTTTTTCTGAGGTGCTGGGATATGCAGTATTTTTTCCATCCTTACACTTTCAGTCTATAAATTTGTTTATGAGATTAGTGTGTTTATTGTATACAGCATATTGTTGGATTTTGTTTCCTAATTCACTGTGCCAGTATATTTCTTTTAATTGGTGAATTGAGTCCATTTACATTGATTGTTATAATTGAGATGTATTGACTTTTGTTCAACATGTTACTGAACTGCTCTTATTGACTCCTTTTTCTTCTGTGTTTATTTGTTTGCCCTATTTAATGGGTTCCTTTTTTTTTTCTTGTTCGTGGAGTTCTGATCACATTGTACCCTTTCTAGAAGATCTTTTAGTAGTCTGTGTAGGGTTGGCTTTGTCATCATGAAATTCTTTAATTGCTCTTTGTCATGAAAGTATTTCACTTCTCTGTCAAACTTGAAGGAGAGTTTTTCAGGGTATAGTATTCTGGGTTGGAATTTGTTTTCATACAGGACTTGAAGTCCTCTACTTCATGCTGTTCTTGCCTTCATGCTTTCTGAAGTCAGACGTTATTCTGATGGGTTTTCCTTTAAGTGTGAACTGTTATTTTATTTTTTTTCTCTACCAGCTTTCAGTATATTGTTCTTGTGCTAGATTTGTGGGATCTTGACTATTATATATCTCGGCGTGTTTCTAATTGTGTTGAAGTTATTTGGAGTTCTGAATGCTTCGGTTACCAAATATGAGGAAGCAATCTGAATGTCAGATTGCTTCCTCATATTTGGAATGTTTTCTGCTATTTTGCCCATAATCTTTTTGTATTATTTGTATTGAATCCTTATTTCTCATTAATATTTATCAGTCTCATGTTATCTTTGCATCATCTTGTAGTGATGAATTAGTGTTTCCTGCATCCTAGTTGTTTTTAATAGAACATTTCTTACCTTTTCACTAGCTGTGACAGCGTCAAGATATGAAACTCTATCTTTACTTTCACTCAGACAGTTTTGTACACTTGTGATTAACATTTTCAGTTCCTCTATATCGCTCTGACTCTGCTTCATGTGATCTCTTTCTTTCTTGTATTGTTCATTCAAGGAATCCGGTAATTTTTGAAATCTGCTCTATTTTTTTTTTTTAATCAGTATCTTCTTGAGAAGCAGTTATTAATTCTTTTATTTTAACGATTATTTCTGATTTCTTCTATATGTTTCTGCATTTGATTCTTTAACTTCAGAAGCTATTAATTCAGAGTTTTCCTTTTTTATTTCAGTGATTAATTCTGATTTGAGTTCCTCTATACATTTCTCCTGTTGTTTCTTTACTTCAGATGCTATTAATTCATACATTTCAGCTATGCTAGTGTCCTCTGTACTTGTTCTCAGTGGACTCAGGACCTGAGATTGCATTTTTCTCCTTCTCTTTATCATTTTGTATAGCACAGTTCTCTGACCTTTGGTGTAGAGCTTTGGTGCAGTTATAACCTTAACACCTAATAAAATTCAGGTGCAGATCTACTAAGTTCGAGTTCATCCAGGTGTGTTTGGCTTGGGTCTGGCTACTGTGCTCAGCTCCTTTCTGCTACAGCCCTTGGAGGTGAACATTTTGTGTCCCTCTGGTAAGATGTTCTGCTCCTGGATTTGCTGTGTAGTTTTGGCCCCTATTCTCTTTGCAGGGATTTCTGTGGCAGAGTTTCACCACAGGCCTGTATGCCAGGCCTGAGCTGGGTCTGGAGGTGTCCAGGGGGCACAGGAAAGCTCAGAGGCTCTCCCACACATTCAATATGCCTGGGTATGGATAGGTCTGCAGGTGTCCTGAAAGTAAAGCAGAAGTTTTCACTCACAAGACTGGCTTGGGCTGTTTCTGGAAGGGTGGAGCAGTCCCAAGAGCTCTGAAAAAAGTCTTACTCATGTGGCAGGGCTGGGCCTGGCCCGGAGAGGTTCAGGGGTGCAGGGGAGTGCAGAAGCTCTTCCACATACTTTATCAAAAAAGGGAAAGATGTAACTCAAATTCCTGCAATAAGGAATGAAAAGGGTGAAATCACTACAGAGCCTGTGGAGATTCACATGATCATCAATACCCTACTTTGAAAATCTTGACTCACATAGGATGAAAAACATAGAACACACAAATTCCAAAGAACATATGAATTACCAAATCTGAATCAATAATATATAAAATTCAGAATAACCCTACATTAATCAGTGAAATTAAAATGTAACTAAAAACTTTTCAACAAAGAAATGCTGAAGTCCAGCTAAATTAAGTTATAACGTCAAACCTCCTAACACTCTTTGATGAAACTGAAAAGGAAGCAATTCTCTGTCACATTCCTGGAGGAAAGTATTACACTGATATACAAACCAAAGAAAGACCCAACAAAAAAAAAAAAAATAGGACTATAGGCCAATATCCCTAATGACTCAAAAATCCCCAGTAATATACTAGCAAACAGAATGAAGCAAATCATCAAGATTATACATCATGACAAAGTGGGATTCATCCCAGGAATACAGGAATGTTTCAAAATCCACAAATCAATGCAGGTAATATACTGCATCGATAGAGTCAAAGAGAAAAATTACATGATCATCTCAGTAGATGCAGAAAAAGCATTTGATAAATTCCAAAACTCATTCATGATAGAATCCTACAGAAAATCAAAACAGATGGTCTTTATCTCAATCTGATAAAAGCCATCTGTGACAAACCTCCAACCAACATCATATTAAATGGACAAAATCTGAAAGCTTTCACTCTAAAATCAGAACAAGGATTCTACCACTCTTTTTCAAGAGCCCTGGAAACATTAGTCAGAGTATTTGGACAAATCAGAGAGATAAAAGAAATAACGGTAAGAAAAGAAGAAATTAACTTACTATTATTCATAGCTAACATGATACTCTAGACAATAAACTCCAAAAACTCAACCAAAAGACTCCTAGAGTTAATCAAATTTAGTTGCCTGGCTGGATACAAAGTCAATATTCAAAAGTCAACAGCATTCTTATACACATCCACATACTTGTTAAAACATTAAGGAAAACACACCAATGACTATAGTGTCTAAAAAAAAAAAAATGAAAAACTTAGGAATTAATCTAACAAAAGTAAAATATTTATATATTGAAAATCACAATACTCTGAAAAAGGAGGTTGAATAGAATTTCACAAAATGGAAAGATATCCCTTACTCATGCATAAAAAGAAACAACATTGTGAAGTTGGCTGTAGTCCCAAAATTATCACATAGATTGAATGCAGTCCTGATCAAACACCATTGGCATATCTCACACAACTAGAGAAAACATTTTTTTAAAATTCATATGGAAGTAGAAGAGACCTAGAATATCAAAGGTAATCCTGGACCACAAAGGCAAGACAGGAAGCATCACAATCCTTAACTAAACATTACATTACAAAGTTACTGTGACAAGATCAGCTTGGTACTGGCAAAAAAATAAAATAGATCTGAGGACTAGATTATAAGATGAGGATATAACAAGGAACACATTCAGCTACCTTCTTTGACAACAGGGCCAAACATGTTCACTGAAAGAAAGTCTCCTTAATAAATGGTGTTGGACCCATGTTTCTAGCAGCACAATTTTTACCATAGCTAAATCTTGGAAGTACTCAAGTGCCATCAACTAAAGAATGGATAAAGAAGATTTTGTATTTTTATACACTGGAATATTATTCAGCTATAAAAAGGATAAATTTGAGGTTGATAGGTGTCAAAAAACAAGCAGCAGTGAACACAAATGACAGAAAAAGAAAAACTAGATGCAATTAGAAACCATACCATTAAGTGAAAAAAGTCAAACCCACATGTGCATATATCGTGTTGTCTCCCTAGTGTAAGAACCTGAAAGAGTAAATAACATCTGAAAGGCACAACAGATACTGTGAAAAGGGAATGAATTTGTTCACAGGAAAGGAATTACTGAGATGAGGACAGGAGAGGGAGTAAGGGAAAGAGATATATGTGTGTATGTATGTAGGATGGCCTGGATAATTGTGTTGTGGTTATCTGCTGGTTTATGTAAAGGAACAGTTAATACTTAAATTTGTCTCCAGAGTCCCTGACCCCAAGTCCGCTGAGCGAGTGAGAAGTTTAGTGACTTTTCCGGCACTAGATCCACCACTGCCTGGCCTAGTGATTGTGTGGGAGAATGATCAGCTTCCTGGCGCATCCCCGCGGCCAGCGACATCTGGAGCCCTGGCCCCCAAAACCTCCGAGACACCGAGATTTTCTGAGACTCTCTAGGCAATCCAGCCCAGCCTGTCCCATAGTGCAATTCACCACAGCCTCTGCCCCCAAGCCCACAGAGTGAGTGAGAAGTTTTGTGACTCTTCCAGCACCTGATCTACCTGCACCTGGCTTGGTGAGTGTGTGGGAAAACTACTGGCTTCCTGGCGTGCCCCCCGCAGCCAGCGCAATTTGGAGCCCCCAAGCTTGATAATTCTGAGCTAGCGAGACTTCTGAGACACTCTAGGCAATCCATCCCAGGCTATCCTGCCTTGTAACTCACCAGAGCCCCTGCCACTAACGCCATCAAGCGAGTTAGAAGTTTTGTGACTCTTCCAGCCCCTGATCAAACCTAGCGCAGCCCAGTGAGTGTGTGGGAGAGCTTCTTGCTACCCGGTGCTCCCTGGGCCAGCGACACAATAGAGGGGAAACACAGACTCACAGTTGTACCAGAAGGGCTGCAGAAAAAAAGAACTGAACAAAACAGCTAGATCCAGGCCAGGCATAACTGGATCATCTCAGACTTAATAGACTGGCACCCGAATCTCATTACGCGCTAAGGTTGTAACACCACCAAAGCTCTACACCAAAGGTCAGAGCTCAGTGCTACACAAAATAACAAAGACAAGGAGCAAAATGCAATCTCAGGCCTTGACTCCACCTGTAAATGCATAGGACATTAGCTCAGCTGAAATGAATGAATTAACAGAGGTGGAAGCATAGGCACAACAGCACAAAGGTATAGAGGATCTCAGACCAGAATTGATGCCTGAAATAAAAAAAAAACTTTTGAATACATAGCATCTCAAGTAATGAATCAAATCAAGAAACGAATGGGAAAAACCTAAGGCCCAACCAGAAAAAGTGAAGAGAAAACTATTCTAGCTGAAACATATGAATTAACAGCATCACAAGCAAAGAAACAATAGCAGAAAGGTAAAGAGGAACTCAAAGCAGAAACAATTTCTGAAATAAAAAAGAATTCTTTGAAATCATAGCATCTGAAGTAGAGAATCAGTTCTGGAAATATATAGGGGAAACCCAATTTGGAAAAAAACTCTGCAGTAAAAGAATTAATAGCTACCTCTAACAAGACATTGACAAAAAATTAGAGGAGATCAGAAATACAATGCATTCCTGGAATGAGGAATACATAAAAGAAATAGAATGCATGAAGCAGAGTCAAAGAGATATAGAAAAACTAAAAATATCAATCATGAGTCTAAAAAACTGAGTGAAAGTGAAGACAAAGTTTCAGACCTTGAAGATGCTGATGCAGCTAGTGAAAAAGTGAGAAAGCATCTCTTAAAAACAACGAGAATGCAGGAAAAAAATAATCCATCACTTGCAAGATGATGCCAAGATGAACAATGAGAGATTAATAAGCATCAGTGAGAATGAAGGAGTCAATACAAATGATATAAAAAGAATATGGGCATAAGTAATAGCAGAAAACTTCCCAAATACGAGGAGACAAACCAACATTCAGGGAACTGAAGCATACAGAACACCAAATATCTTCAACCCAAGGAAAAACACACCAAAACATAATAGTCAAGATCCCAGAAATCCAACACAAGAATAATATACTGAAAGCTGCTAGAAAGAAGAAGCAGATCACATTGAAATGAAAACCAATCAGAATTATAGCCGATTTCTCCACACAAACCATGAAGGCAAGGAGAGCATAGAGTTCTTTAAGTCCTATATGAAAACAAATTCTAGCCCAGATTACTATACCCTGCAAAACTCTCTTTCAAGTTTGATGGAGAAGTGACAAAGAACTTCCATGACAAAGAACAAATAAAGAATTTCATGATGACAAAGCCATCCCTACATAAGCTACTGAAAGATGTTCTAGAGAGGGACCACAATGACCAGAACTCCACGAATGAGAATGGAAGGAACCCAGTAAATAGGTCAAACAAATAAACACTGGACAAAAAGGAGTAAACAACAGCAGGTAAATAACATGACAATCATAAGTCACCACATTCCAATTATAACCATTAATGTAAATGGACTCAATTCACTGATGAAGAGATATAGACTGGCACAGTGGAATAGAAAACAAAACCTAACAATATGCTTTATACAAGAAACACACTTAACTGTAAAAGACATTCATAGGCTCAAAGTCAAAGGATGAAAAACAATACTACATTTCTGAAGCCCCAGTACCTCAGAAAAAAGCAAGAGTAGCAATTTTGTTCTCAGAACGTCTCAACTTTAAAGCAAGAATGATCAAATGACATAAAGAAGGCCACTATATACTGGTTAGGGGAAAAATTCAACAGGAAGAGGTAACACTCATAAATATATAAGCACCAAACACAGGAGCACCCAACTATGCAAGACAAATCCTAATGGACATAAAAAACCTAATACCCAAGACCACAATCTTAATAGGAGACCTTAACATCCCCTTATCTCAAAAAGATAGGTCAACAAGACAAAAAATGAGCAAAGTACTAGAACTGAACCACAGCTTGGAACAAATGGACGTGGTGGACATATACATAGTGTTCCACCCAACCACAACTGCATACACATTGTTTGAGCTGCACATGGGTCATTTTCTAAAATAGACCACATACTAGTCCATAGGTGAAGCTTAATTATATGGAACAAAACAGAAATTGTCCCATGCATATTATCCTGCCACAGTGCAATGAAACTCGAAATAAATGACTAAGAAACTAAAAAAACCTACTAAATAGATGGAACTTTAACAACATTCTACTGAGCAATTAATGGGTCACAGACAAAATTAAACAAGAAATTCAACAATGTCTACAATTGAATGATAATTTCAACCACAACTTATTGAAATTTATGCAATGCAATGAAAACAGTTTTCAGAGTGAGAATCATAGCTATGAACACACACATTGAGGAAAACAGGATGGAAACAAACACACTAATGTTGCACCTCTGACATCTAGAAAAGGAAGAGTAAACCAAACCCAGAGCCCAAAGACAGGAAGATATCATAAAGATTAGAGCAGAAATTAATTCTATTCAGATGAAGGAAACAGTTTACAGAATTAATGAATAAAAATGCTGGTTCTTTGAAAGACTAAAGAACATCAGTAAGCCCCTAGCTAAGCTCATCAAGAAGAGGAAAGAAAAAATTCAAATACAAGCAATATGGAATAAAAAAGGTGAAATCACCACATACCCAGTGAAAATTCAGAAGATTATCAATAGCTACTTCGAGAATCTTTACACTCAAAGAATAGAAGACACAGAAAAAAATGGACAGATTCCTCGAAAGGTACAAATTACCAAAAGTGAATCAATAAAAGAGAACAACTCTCAATAAGCCAATAAGAGCCAACGAGTTATGAAACATAGTAAAAACCCTGCTGACAAAGAAAAGTCCATCTTGATAGATTCACAGCTGAATTCTACAAGAAATTTATAGAAGACATAATCCCTACACTCCTCAAACTTCAATGAAATTGAAAAGGAAGCACTCTTCTCAAAATAATGGCAAGTATTATACTGATTCCAAAATGAGGGAAAGACACAAATAAAAAAGGGAAGTACAGGCCAATCTTCCTCATGAACATAGATGCAAAAATCCTCAATAAAATCCTAGCAAATATAATACACCAAATCATCAAGAAGATGATATACCATGACCAGGCAGGATTCATCCCAGGGATGCAAGGATGGTTCAATATTCAAAAATGTATAAATGTAATACACTACATTGATAGACTGAAATGTAAAAACCATATGATCATCTCAATTGATGCAGAAAAAGCTTTTAAAAAAGTCCAACACTCATTTATGTTTAAATTCCTTCAGAAAATTGGAATAGAATGCATATACCTCAACTGAATAATAACCATTTATGACAACACAACGGCTAATATAATTTTAAATGGGGAAAAACTGAAATCTTTTACAATATCTGGATCTGTTACAAGACAATAATGTCCTCTATCATGCCTCTTACTCAATATAGTTTTGGAATCATTAGCTACAGAAATTCGAAAAGTGGGATAAAAAAAAAAAGGTATAAGAATAGGTAAAGAAGAAGTTAAATTATCACTATTTGCAGATGATAAACTTTACTTGGAAGACCCAAAAATCTCCACCAAGAAGCTACTAGAATTGATACACAAATTCAGTAGTATAGCAGGAAAGAAAGTCAACACTCAAAAGTCAATAGCATTCCTCTATGCAGATAGCAAACACACTGAGAGGGAAACTATAGAAACAATACCTTTTATAATAGCACCATGGAAAATGAAATACCTTAGAATTCACTTAACCAACAAAGTCAAAGATCTTTTCATGGAAAATTACAGTACTCTAAGAAAAGAAATTGTAGAGGATTTCAGAAAATGGAAAGATATTCCATACTCCTGGATAGGAAGAGCCAACATCGTGAAGAAGACCATACTTCCAAAATTGTTGTACAGATTTAACGCAATTCTTATCAACCTGCCACTAACATATCTCCCAGACCTAGAAAATCTTTCCTAAAATTTATTTGGATCCAGAAAAGACCTAGAATAGCAAAGGCAATCCTGGCCAACAAAGACAAGGCACAATGCGTCACAATTCCTGACTTGAAATTATACTACAAAGCCACTGTGATAAAATCAGCATGATATTGGTAACAAAATAGACCTGAGGATCAATTGAATAGATTAGAAGATGCAGAGGCCTCTACAAACACACTCAGCCACCTGATCTTTGACAAAGGGCCAAACATGCTTACTGGAAGAAAAGTCTTTAACAAATGGTGCTGGAAAACCTGGCTTTCCACATGCCAAAAACAAAAACTTGACCCAGCTCTATCACTATGCAATATGCTAAAGTCAAAATGGATTAAAGATCTAAACATTAAAACAGAAACACTCAATCTCCTGCAAGAGAAAGTGGGAGAAACTCTTGAAGAATAGGGGTAGGCAAAGATTTCATGAACAAACATGTATTCGCATGGGATACACTTGAAAGAATTAACAACTGGGATCAACTCTTCTTGAGAAATTTTTCCACGACAAAAGAAATTGTCAACAAAGTGAAAAGAGAGCTCACAAATTTAGAAAAAATTCTGAGAAGCACTCAGGCAAAGGTCTGCTCTCTAGAATTTATAAAGAACTAAGATACATTAGGGCCCTCAAATTTAAAGACCCAATCCAGAAATGGGCATCTGAGATGAATACACACTTCTTAGAGTACAAAATTAAACAAGTGAATATATGAAAAAATGCTCCACATGGCTAGCCATCCATGAAATGCAAATTAAAACAACCCTGAGATACCATCTCATTCCAGAAAGAATAGGTAGCACAAAGAAATTGACCAACAACAAATGTTGGAGAGGTTGTGGGGAAAAGGGACAGTTCTCCACTGCTGGTGGGAATGTTAGACTGGTGCAACCATTGTGGAGATCTGTGTGGAGACTTCTCAAAAAAGTAGGACTGGAAATCTCATTCAAGCCAGCTATCCCTCTACTAGGAACTTTCCCAGAGCAACTGAAAACATTGCATCACAGTGATATATATGTTTATAGCAGCACAATTTGTGATAGCAAAATCTTGGAAACAACCAAGATGCCCATCACATGAGGAATGGTTGAAAAAGATGTGGTATTTCTATACAATGGAGTATTACTTAGTTATAAAAAATGATAAATTTGAAGCATTTAGATTTAAGTGGATGCTACTTGATCATATATTCATATAAGTGAAATAAACCAGGCATTTATGTGCAAATATTGTATAGTCTCCCTAGTATAAGAAATCAAAAGAAGAAATACACCTGAAAAGAATTTAGTCATAGTTAGGATAAACTGTACTACATATGTTTAAGGGTAATAATCATCTTCTCTTCTGGATGGTTAACAACCTAAGTTTGCAGATCAAAAAGTGGAGAAATGGTAGGGCTGCAAGGTCGGCCAACATTTTGGCCCTAGCCTTTCAAGGTCAGTGAAAATCAGGACATAGGAGGACCTGTACTGTAACATCATGGAACTCAGTTGTGTCCCTAATTTTCTGATCAAGATTATGGAGCCACAGAGGAATGTGATCAATGATCTATAGTGTGCCTAAGGAGGTTCACATAGAGAAAACTGGTCAAGCAATGGCTGTGACTCACCCACATGGCTGACACTAACAAAGGATCTACAGTGTGATGTACAGGGTAACAGGATAAACCCTGAGGGGAGATGACAGACTTCATCAGATACAAAAGTTACATTTTTTGTTATATAGGTCATGCTTGAGCTGGGTCTTAACTATCCAGTAGAAAAGTATAAATACGAGGTATATAAAATAAAGCCATAATAATAAGCTCAGCTGCAAATGGCTCTAGTCAAGAACTTCTTCGGATAACCCAGTATTATTGTGGACTGCTGGATTGTGTGGGAATGTTTTGCTGAATTCAAGCACCTATAATAATTGAAGGAGAATAGAATACCCATCTTTGACAGGACTGAACAAATAAAGGGGATACAAATAACTATTCTGTGTATGTATAAACAGTACATTTCAGATAAATATGCAGTACCTTGGTGTAATTCTATGAGAAGAAATATATGCACTAATAGTGTTTGGACAGGATATCCTGTCTGCTTCTTGTGCTATGGATAACCAGTAAAAAGATAACGATGTAAAAAGTATTAATTACTGAAACTGTACTACAACTCAGCTTTAAAAAAGGACAGTTATACAGCCACTTTCTCTTAATTCCTTGATCAGAGGCATCTGCTTTAGTACTTATAGATTATTATATGCACTTTGTACAAAAAGCCACTATGATAACAATGTGAAATGTGTAAATCTTTGAATCTGTCCTACTAATTTGATTTTAAACTATCTTATTGCTACATGTTCAATAAAAAAAGAAACTTGACAAAATATTTAAATTTTTTGTCTTGTTTAATTTTTTCCTTTATCTCTCTTAATTCTTATAACTTTTTTTCTAATTTTGCACTCATATATCTGGAAATGTGAACAACTATGTTGAAGATAACACTATGCAATATGACAAATACTGTCAAATTCATATTATTTTGTTTGGTGAAATTCTATACCATGTCTAATTTTTATTATTATTTTGTATTCTCCAAAAAAATGGTGCCAGAAAAACCATTACAACTATTTAAGCAAAATATGCTTACCTGTCTGTGCGGTTGCTTTCTACACATCTGGTAAAACTCAGTTCAAAGAGGGAGTGCTGGCTGTTCTGTGTGGGACAGCTCCTATGGGCTTTATTCGTTATCATAAGCCCTGGCATTTCACAGCTACAGCAGCCATGTGGGCACCATTTTACCCACTTTTTGCTGCTTTGCCAACTTTCACAACTCCATGGCTGTGTAGGTCCTGTATGTTGTGTGCTGGGTAGAGGGGAGCAGCCTTCTTGGCCCTCCTCTTTGGGGATGGATTCCTTTACTGCCACCTTATGGAGAATGGCAGGCCTTATGTGCAAATGAAGGGGACCTTCTCAGGACTCTTCTCAGTGGTGGTGCCTTACACTTTGGGAGATGCTGTAGGAGGCTGTACTATCTGGGCCTCTCAATATTACATGCACTGAGGTGAGCTGCCACTCTAGGTCTTCAGTCTGTTGAAGTTGCCCTTCTTGACAAATGAGGGCTTCTGTTCCTTGCTCCATGTAGTAGAAAAGCGTAAAGAAACCCCAAGCCAACAGCCTAGCTAACTCATGGTAGGAAAGATCTGCATGTGTAGCACTTCCATGGCTCTCAAAACATTCCTAGGCTCTGGACAGATCATGTATGACTCTGTCCTCTGATGGTTTGGTGGCTATAAATAATAAAAGTAAAGCTGGGGTAATGATGTTGAAATTCTCCTGTGTTTTTTTTTTTTTTTTTTTTTTTTTTTACAGCCACTGCAGAGGGGACAATCACCTCACCATCCTACTGACTATGCCTGTTGTCATGACTAGGATATGAAAAGCTACTGTTTTTTAAAATATATATTTAGTACAGGGTCTACAGGTCTCACTATACAGATTGGACTCATAGTGATCCCCTTGTGTTCAGCCTCCCAAGTGCTGGGATTACATGTATGTGCCACCACAGCGTCTCATCTCAGTACACCCCAGGGCAGGGCTGGCATAGCATGCTGGGGATCAAACCCTGGTTGCTGCACTCTGCCTAGGAAGGTGCTTTAGTCTGCTGAGCTATCTGGCTGGCTCTTCTGAAGAGCTACTTTGACAGGTGAGATACCCATTGAAAAGAACATACATGAGAGACATCAGTTCATAAAGGCAGGAAACAGCAAAAAAACAAACAAAAAAACCAGTGTGCCTTTATTAAGTTGATAATCTCATATTTACACTCTGCCATGCTGAGTCAACTAGTGCATGGATAGTTATCTACTACTAAATTACCTATCATCCATCCATCCATCCATCCATCCATCCATCCATCCATCCATCCATCCATCCACCCACCATCTAAATTTCTGTATAAATATTATGAAAAATTATTCCTTAAGCAACAGAATGATTTGCAAATGACTTGATTCTATCCTAGACTTATATTCTTTACCTAAACATTTCTATCTTTAAATTTAAAATGAGAACTACTTCAGACTGCTAAGGAATCTATCTAAATTGCCTTCCAATCCCAGCTTCAAAGTAATGATCATCCTGTCAAATTTTTCTGATGCTGGGATCATTGCATTTGGCTTAGATCTTTATACACTGAGGACTGATGTGTAGCAGTTTATATGAAAATAATTTTGATGTTGGGGAGTAAACCTGGAAGTTCTAAACCCCTGAGTTACATCTGCAGAATTTCAACCTGTATATTGCAACAGCAGCTTAGTAAATTGAATAGGCTGGCTTCAATTTTGTTCCTTTCACTTCTGCCTCCTGAGTTGTTTAGATCACCAATTTACATTACCAGGCCCAGTAAGATTTTTTTTCACAGTAAAATCATGGGAAAGTAAATGTACTTGGGATAAAATATCTTTTTTTGTGGAACCGGGGACTGAACTCAGGCCCTTGTACTTGCCAGGGATACGCTTATTCTACTGAGCTATCTCCCTAGCCCTGGGATAAAATATCTTGTAGTGTCAATATTACATCAAAAGTCTGAATGATGATACACACATTATCTTCCTGGTGATGGTAAGAAGCAGAGATTTGCAGCAGGGAAGTTAGACATAAGCTGTAGGGTGTAAAAATGACACTATTCTAGGATCTATATCAGATATTTCAAATATAATACTACAGAACTAGTAATGTGTTTCAGCATAATTAAATCTAAGGCAAACTATAATCACATTATGAGTACTTCATGAATTGCTAATTATGCTTATATGACACCATAAGTTTGTAACAATGTAACCCCATAAGAAATCGAGCACTTTTTGTATATAACACCTTATAAAACATCTTACAAAATATTTCAGTACTAAAGATATTTAAAAATACAGGTCAATGGGGACCAATTAGTCTTCATGCACATACTTTGCCTATGTTTGAAGGCTTTTGTCACATAACAAACATCAGCCACTACTTCCGTTTATTAGGTAAAAACAATGATGGCCAGACAAGGTGATGCATGCCCGTAATTCAAGCAGTAGGCAGGCAGAAGCAGCAGGATCGCCATGAGTTTGAGGTCAGCCTGGATTACAGTGAGTTCAGGGCCAGCCTAAAGTATTGTGAGACTGTTTAAGAAAATATGAATACCAACAATATAATAGCATCACAGCATCAGGGAAAAAAGGCACTTGCCTCATTATATTCAACCACTGTTAGCGACAAGTCCTTAAGTGCTCCTGATAAATCATACTGTCTTTTGTATTTAAAAAAAATTTTTTTGGCTACTGTAGCTCTGGAAAGATTACTATTGTTTATAATATTCTTTTGGAGACAAGTTATGATCCTGCAGATCTATCGTAATGAGAAAATCACAGCAGTCTGTGTTGCTTTGGTGGAAAAATTATAAGAAAATTAAGCTATTGCAATGAAAACAAGAAAATCACAATTTTGATGGTAAGAAACAAAATTTTATATAAATGAAATATTTGGTCTAATATGAATGAAAAATAGGCAAAATTATGTAGATGATACAATATACAACACTGGAACAAGCAGGTATAATGAGAAACATAATTTGTTCATTTACAAGTAATATGAAGAATCAACTGTCAAAAACATTTTCACTAAGTATGTATCTTAATATAAAATATGGCATCAAATTGAAAATAACTTGTACAGAAGTGTGGCAATATCCCATCAACAAACAAAAATCAATTAACAAAATTATTTACAGCTTACATCTAATTTTAAGGGCAAACAAAACCTACATAACTCTAATTGAAAGTAAAAAAATGCATTTCAACTCATCATGCTTAAGACACATTGTATTAAGTTCACAGACACATAAAAATACCAATCAAGCTTAACTCAATATTTTTATGTTAAATACTGCAGAAATATAATCCAGATATGCAAGTGGCATACTGAAAAACACATGATGTATATGCTTTAGTATATTTCTGTCATGGATTGCATTTTGTGGACATTTTATGGAAAATCAAGCATTTTGTGTTAGTCCTATAGGTTTCTAATATTTTAGAAATTTTCATAGGATTATCAAAACAAGCTTATATAAAGATTCTCCCCATTTGAGTCTTCTGACAATATAAAGAAATAAAAGCTTTCCCATATATTTTACATAAATATGGTTTCTGTCCATTGTGAGTTATCTCCTTTGCAAACACTAGCAATGTTGAAAGCTTTTCCACAGTTTTCACATATGGAATTAATGTCAAGTGTGAGCTCTTTCATGTCTTACAATTAGCAGCTGTACTAAAAGCTTTTTCCACATTAGGTATGGAAATGATTTTTAAGTTTCATATATAGCTTTTCTTCCATGTGACTTCCTTCATGTTTCGAAAGTACTTTTTACAGTAAAAGTTTGCCCACATTGCCTATATTCACAGAGATTTTCCCCAGTGAGTTTTATCATGTAACTTACAACAGTTTTGTGGAAGAAAAGCTTTCCTATTTTGCTTACATACAACTTCTCCTCAGGGTTTTTAATGCAGTTTACAAGCATTCATATTAAAAAATTTCTCACATTGCTCACATATTTTGTATCTAGTGTGGATTCTTTCCTGTGTTCTACAATAATCTTATGTACTAAAAGCTTTCTTGCATTGCTTACGTACATAGGGTTTCGCTACAGTGTGAATTGTTTCATGCCTTTTGAGGCAATTTTGTGTACTAAAAGCTTTCCTGTGTTACTTATACACATATAGTTCTCTGCAGTGTGAGTTTGATTCATAACTTCTGAGTTAAGATTGTCCACAATGTTGACATACATAGGGTTTCTCCCCAGTGAGTCCTTTCATGTATTTCATAACTTTGTGCACTAAAAGGTTTCCCACATTGCTTACACATATAGTTTCTCATCAATGTGCATTCTCTCATGTATTTTATAGTAAGCTTGTGTACTAAAGGCTTTCCTATATTGCTTAATACATAGGATTTTTTCTCCAGTGTTAGTTACTTTTTCTTTTACAATTCACTTGTATACTAAAAGCTTTCCCATACTGCTTAACACAGTTTCTCCCCAGTGTGAGTTCATGTATTTTACAATAAACTTCTCTACTAAGAGCTTTCCCACATTGCTTGCATACATAGTTTCTCCCCAGTGTGCATTCTTTCATGTATTTTTACAATGACCTTGTCTACTAAAAGCTTTCCCACACTGTTGACATTCACAAGGCTTCTCCCTAGTGTATTTTCATGTCTTGTATGGTCTCTCTGTGAGCTAAAAACTTTTCCACTGTTTACATACACAAGGTTTCTCCCCAGTGTGGATCCTCTCACATATTTTACAATAATCTTGTGTACTAAAATGTTTCCCACATTGTTTACACACATATGGTTTTTCCAGTATGCATTCATTTATGTATTTTACAATGGCCTTGTCTACTAGAAGCTTTCCCACACTGTTGACATACATAGGGTTTCTCTCCAGTGTGTATTATTGCATGCATTTTACAATAATCTTGTCTACTAAAAGCTTTTCCACAATGTTGACATTCATAAAGTTTTTCCCTAGTGTGAGTTATTTCATGTCTTTTAAGAATTTTATATGAGGTAAAAGATTTTCCACACTGTTTACATTCATAGGGTTTCTCACCAGTGTGAATCCTTTCATGAATTTTACAATAACCTTGTGTAGTAAAAGCTTTCCCACATTGTTTACATACATAGGGTTTCTCTCCAGTGTGAGTCCTTTCATGTCTTTTACAATTTATGTGTACAGTAAAAGTTTTCCCACACTGCTTACATACATAAGGTTTCTCGCCAGTGTGAGTTCTTTCATGTCTTTTATGATCTCTACGTGAACTAAAAGATTTTCCACACTGCTTACATACATAGGGCTTCTCTGCAGTGTGAATCTTTTCATGTAGTTTACAATAATCTTGTGTACTAAAAGCTTTCCCACATTGTTTACATACATAGGGTTTCTCTCCAGTGTGAGTTCTTTCATGTCTTTTATGATCTCCATATGAACTAAAAGATTTTCCACACTGTTTACATACATAGGGTTTCTCCCCAGTGTGTGTTCTCTCATGTATTTTATAATGGCCTTGTCTACTAAAAGCTTTCCCACACTGTTGACATACATAGGGTTTCTCCCCAGTGTGCATTCTTTCATGCATTTTACAATGACTTTGTCTACTAAAAGCTTTCCCACACTGTTGACATTGATATGGTTTTTCTCTAGTGTGAGTTCTTTCATGTCTTTTATGAGTTTTATATGAACTAAAAGCTTTTCCACACTGTTTACATACATATGGTTTCTCTCCAGTGTGAATCCTTTCATGTATTTTACAATAACCTTGTGTACTAAAAGCTTTCCCACATTGCTTACATACATAGGGTTTCTCTCCAGTGTGAGTTCTTTCATGTGTTTTATGATCTCTATGTGCACTAAAAGCTTTTCCACACTGTTTGCATACATATGGTTTCTCCCCAGTGTGAATCCTTTCATGTATTTTACAATAATCTTGTGTCCTAAAAGCTTTCCCACACTGCTTACACACATAGGGTTTCTCCCCAGTGTGGGTTCTTTCATGTATTTTACAATGACTTTGTCTACTAAAAGCTTTCCCACACTGTTGACACACATAGGGTTTCTCCCCAGTGTGTGTTTTCTGATGGATCTGAACATCATTGAATGTGCTGGAGGTTGTCAAATTTTCCTTACATACAAAGGTATTCTCTCTAAGGTGACTTCTTTCACTAAGATCAGAATAGGATTTTTCATATTGATCATATTCATCGGATTTCTCTCCAATCTTTGTCCTTGTATCCTTAGAGAAGTTGAAATCACAGCAGGTTCCTCCATGTTCACTACATTTATACAGCTTCTTTTCTAATCCCAAAAACTCATATTTCTTCACTCCAGTGTGAGTTATGGTGGGCATTTTGAATGGGTTGCATTTCCCCAACTCTTTAATTCTATTAAAAACAAACAAACAAACACACAAACAAAAAACCCAAACAAACAAAATACACCAGTTACAACAAAATGTATCTTTATATTAATGATTTATCACTGGTCTGGTTTGATGCCTCCTAAGGAATGCTGACAATACCCTAGAGGATACTTTTTTTTTTTTTTTTTTTTGGCAGAACCGGGGATTAAACTCAGATCCTTGTGCTTGCCAAGAAAATGCTTATTCTACTAAAGTCATCTCTCTGGCCCCTCTGGAAGATACTTTTGAAACAGCTATTCCCAAGAATAGTATTCATTTAGCAATTAAAAAAAAAATGATTTAGTACAGGGTCTCATTACAGAGATCAGACTCATAATGAGAAGTATATTTTTAGCCTTTCAAGCAGTAGGATTACAGGTTTGTGCCACTATGCCCAGTCTCAGGAACCCTCTTAGCATGCCCTGGATCGAGCCCTCAGCACTGTGTCTGCCAAAGTAGGCACTTTAATCCACTGAGCTATCTGGCCAGATAGCTCATTTAGCATTTTTAACAACTTTTAAATTGGTATATTTTCCAATACAGATGGAGAATTTCATTTTGGGGAATTAATATACATGTACATCACATAACGATCATTTTAATGCCTGTTCCACCATTGTTCTCTCTCTTCTCACATTTGTCTTCTTCATCTCCAAAAAGTCAGGCTTTTCTTTTTAAATTTTCTCTCCTTTATTTTATTCCCTAATTTACAGTTTTTGTTTTTTGTAAAAGAAAGTATATGACTTCACATTCTGTGTCTGAACTACTTCACTTCGTATTTACTTAAGGTCCACCTATTTCTTTGGGCAAATGATACGACTATAATTCATCTTTGTAGCTAATTAGATAGCATGGTTTTTCTTTATCCTTGCCTTTCAGTGCTATGGATTAGTACTCAATCTTATTTTAGGGGAGATTCTCATTGTTGACTAAACTGCTCATGTTGACTTTAAACTTGCCATCCCACTAAATCAGCTTAGCAGAGTGCTGGGCTTCTACCACCATGCTATCTAATTAGCTACAAAAATGAGTTATAGTCGTATCATTTGCCCAAAGAAATAGGTGGACCTTAAGTAAATGGATACATTTTTTTATCCATTCATCCAGTGATGGACATCTAGACTGACTCCATGGCTTAGCTGTTATAAATTGTCCTGTTTTGGGTATTCACATATTGGTGTAACAATAATTTTAACTTTTTTTGGGACTGTACTCAGGAGAGGTATTCTTTTCTTTTTTTTTTTTTTTTTGTCTTTTTGAGACAGGGTCTCACTATGCAGTTCAGGCTGGCCTTAAGCTCGCTTTGTAGCTCAGGCTGGGCTCGAACTCACAACAGTCCTCCTGCCTCAGCCTCCCGAGTGCTGGGATTACAGGCATGTGCCACCACGCCCGGCTAAGGAGAGGTATTCTTACAACAAATGGAAATTTATTTTTACTTTTTGAGAAATATTGACTGTAATACTGGCTACACTTAACATTCCTACCAAATACAATGGATAATTTTAAAACATGAATGGATTCAATACTCTGGAGTATTACAATAGTAGTATTCCTTTGTACTTTCAATACTGCTTCAAGAAGTCTAAATTTTTAGTTACCACATTTCATATATATCCTAAAGAAGTGTTTCCGTCAAAACTCAAAATTTCCTTTCATATATACCTATATATAATACCTAAATGAAATTTCACCTTTTCATGGAGGTAACCATAAAAAAAAATTTTTTGTACCTATATGTCAGACAGTGTCACTTGTTGCAGGTATCAGTATGTTTCAGATATTAGAATATTTCTATATTCAGTTTTAAACTTATACATACTAAAACAATACACATTATTGGAGAATATTTGTGAGATTAAATAAATTTGAACATGGCCATATTTCCCTGGTGTGATATTTGTCTTTATGCATTCATTTTTGAAGAACATTTCTTCTTCAGTAAAAATTACCTTTGATTTCTCCAGTCATTTTTCTCTTCTTCAGCTTCCTGGCTATCCCAGGCTCTACCTGAATTGTAGACATAGAAACATAAGGGGACACTGTATTATTACATAAAAATGAATAGATTCCAGGGGACAGAAATATACCTCAGTGGCACAGTGTCTGCCTGGCAAGTGTAGATCCTGATTTAAAAAAATCAAAGAAAGAATAGACTCCAGTTAGATTCATGGTATAATGTAACCAGGACTAAGATATTCTTCAAAAATGTTTTCACATTCTATTCAGTGAAAGAACACTAATGAGCAACAATCTTCTCTGACTACTTAAATGAGAAAGTGGTGTCATCCTTACCTATAGTAGCTATGTTCCTAAGAGTTTCTCTCATCACATCTCTGTAGAGCTTCTTTTGGGATGGATTCAACAAAGCCCACTCCTCCATGGTGAAGTTTACAGCCACGTCTTCAAAGGTCACTGCCTCCTAAATGATCACATATGTTTCTTGAAGGAAGGTTGAGACTCACAGCCTGGGATTTTTTTTCATAAAAAGTTGAACTGAAAGACAGGTATGGTGGTGCTTGTCTAATCCCAGCATTCAAGAGGCTGAGGCAGGAAGACTGCCATGAGCTTGAGACTAGTGTGAACTACAAAGTGAGTTCAGTAGTGATACCCTATCTCAAAATAGAAAACATAAAACCATATGGTTGCTGAATTCTTTGAAGACTGACTCTGTCTTGGTTGCCAAATTCATGTATATGCACAGCCTTTCAGACAGAAAACCTTTTTTATTTTCTGGTACCAGAAATCAAACGCAGGAGTTGGTGCTTGCTAGGCAGTTGCTCTGCTATAGAGCTATCTCCCTCAGATAGTAATTCTGATGCTAGATTGTCACTCAGTGCTAAAGCAACAGCAGAATAGCAGCACTGGTCCTTCTACTGGGTCATGGCAAGGGCACCTAAGGACTGTCTAATGCAGAGGTCCTAGAGGAGCCTTCAAGATCACCATCCACATAACACTGGGCAAGGCAATTATCTAAGAAGTGGTTTGATAGACCACGATATTTCTTTTCTAGTTTTATTATTTATGGCATTGAATCCTTTCTTTGATTATATTTAAGCATATTTTAAAACCTGAATTTTGTCACATAAAAATGAATAAATATCAAATTACAGTTGTGAATAACTAAAATGTTAATGCAAAGTTTTATTGGAAAGTCTATGAACACTCTAAATGGGGTAAGGGTGGCATTTTGTCTTATATCTCAGGGTCAAAAAATGGTCACATCACTCAGAGATAATTTTGCACACTATATGTGGTAATCTAAGCAACTAACTTAAAGACAACAATATAACCATTGTTGAATTTCTATCATTTTTTTTTAGTGAAATTCTGTAACGTTTCTAATTTTTTTACACTATTTTTTATTCCATATAAAGAATAAAAATAAAATTCAAAAAGAAATTCTAGAGTAATATGGGATAGTGATGAAGGAAAAGATGAAAGTTTGCTGAATCCAGCCACTACTCCATGCCCTGAAGACTGTAAAGGAGACTCAGCAGCCTTAGCATTGCTACTCCACCCCAACCTTCCTGCCAGTAAATTGAGACTACCACAGTAACCTGCAGGACCCTAATGGGAACACTACCCTGTGTCAATTCACCAAGAGAGTCTCGCACAACTTCAGCATACATTAATCATCACTGCATCCTTCTTGAGCTGTAGTTTGCCCCCACCTTAATGAGGTAAAAACCACATTGAACCCCACACGGTAGAAGAACTGGTGAGTCTACCCTGCCCTCCCACTCTCCAGGGAGCCTTGCTGACTTGCACCCTTCCCATCTGCTATCACTACAAAAAATGAAAAAAGGAAGGAAGAAAAGGCAATCTCAGACCTCTAGCCCTCCGAAAACAAGTCCAGGAGACACAGTCATAGAAGAACTTGGAAGTCACATACCTAAACTGTCTGAGATAATAGCAACTGAAGTAAAGAAACAACTCCATCAGGCTATGGAGGAAATCAGATCAGAAATAAAACTCTCAAATAAAAAGAAAGGTCAACAATCAAAAGAATTGTTCTATACATCAAAGGAAGACATGGATTTAAAAAAATAGAAAGAAAAATGGAAACACTGAATGAACAGTACGAAAAAGAATTAGAATACATGAAACAGATTCAAACAGTTATCCAGGACATTAAGAATTCCATTGAGCCGGGCGTGGTGGCGCATGCCTGTAATCCCAGCACTCGGGAGGCTGAGGCAGGAGGATTGTTGTGAGTTCGAGACCAGCCTGAGCTACAAAGTGAGCTTAAGGCCAGCCTGAACTGCATAATGAGACTCTGTCTCAAAAAGACAAAAAAAAAAAAAAAAAAAAAAAAAAAAAAAAAAAAAAAAAAAAAAAAAAAAAAAAAAAAAAAAAAAAAAAAAAAAGAATTCCATTGAAAGCAGGCAAAACCACTTGAATGAAACAGAAAATAAAATTTCAGACCTTGAAGATACTATTGCAGCTAGTGAACATGAAAGGAAACATGAGAAACCAGCAAATAATAATACAACAGCAAGATGATGCGAAGAAAAATAATACAAGACTAATAGCTATCAACAAAACAGTTGGAAATAACACAAAAGACAGAGTGTTTGCAAAAATAGTAGCAGAAAATTTCCCAGGATATACAGTGACTGAAACACACAAAGCTCCAGCTAGCCATAATCAAAATAAACGGTCACCCAGATAAATAATAATCAAGATCCCAGAAATTGAGCAAAAGAACAGATTAAAAGCTATTAGAAGAAAGGCACCACCTATAGTGGAAAGCCCATCAGAATCACAGCATATTTCTCAACACAGACCATCAAATCAAGAAGAGCTACGAGATTTGAAGTCCTAAAAGAAAACAACTTTCAACCCAGATTGATGTATGCTGCAAAACTATCTATCAAATCTAATGCAGAGATTAGATAGTTCAATAACAACTGAAGAAATTCATGACAACCAAACCAACCCTACAAAGAGCATTGATAGGTATTCTAGAAAGAGACAGAGATGACCACAATTTCAACAGAAACAAAGAGAACAACCAAGCAGAACAATTAATTAAGCAAAAGGAGTAAGTATGGATCCTACAGTGGGAAAACAACACGACAAACATAAGCCAATGCATATCAGTTATCACTATCAATGTAAAAGGCCTCAATTCACCAATCAAAAGCAGCAGACTGGCAGAGGGAATCAAGAAACAAAATTCAACAATATGCTGTACAGAAGAAACACATTTAAGTGAGAACTTAATAAATTGAATGTCAAACGATGGAAAACAATACCCCATGAGACAGGAACTGCAAGCAAAGGTAGCTATTCTGGTTTCTGACAATGTCAGCTTCAAACCAAATGTGATTAAAAGAGACCAAAGAACAAAAAACAAACAAACAAAAAACAGAAACAATGAAGGCCACTACATATTTGTTATGGGAAAACGGCAAGATAACAATTATAAATATATATGCACCCAATGTAGGAGCACCCAATTACATAAGACAATAACAGACATGAAAAATTTAATGAGCAATAACATAATTGTATTGGGGGACTTCAGCACCCCACTGACACAAACAGACAAATCATGCAAAAAGTGAGTAAGGAAATACCAACTAAATTGAACTTGTGAAGAAATGGACTTAGTATATCTTTACAGTGTTTCACCTAATAATGTCAGAATACACATTTTTGTCAACTGCACATGGATGTCTTCCAAAATACATCATATGCTAGCACATAGAACATGCTTAAATAAATGCAAAGGACTTGAAAGTATCCCATTATCTGACCATAATGCAATGAAGCTGAAAATTACTGAGAAAAGAAACAGCAAAAACTACAAACACATGATAACTAGATAATACCCTCCTGAACAATCAATGGCTCATGGATAAAATTAAAGAAGAAATTAAATGATATGTACAACAAACAAAAATGCAGATACAGCTTACCAGAACCTGTGGGATGCAATGAATGAGCCAAAAAACCTTATGCTGCACTTAACAGTCCTAACAAAAGAAAAGAAAGTCAAGTCTACAGTCCAAAGACATCTCTTTTATGTTTTTTTTTTTTTTTTTTTTTTTTTTTAGAACCAGGGATTGAACTCAGACCCTTGTGCTTGCCAGGGAAGCACTTGTTCTATTGAGCCATCTCTCTGGCCCAAGTCTACAGTCCAAAGAAGGCAAGAAATTACAAAGATCAGAGCAAAAATAAATGCAATGGAGATGAAGAAAACAATAAAAAGAATTAATGAGTTGAACAGTTGGTTCCTTGAAAGAATAAAATCAATAAATTCCTAGGAAACCTCATTAAAGAAAAGAAAGAAGAAATTCAAATTCATGCAATGAGGAATGAAAAGTATGAAATCGCTATAGATCCAATATAAATTAATAAGATTATGAACACTTATTTCCAAAACCTTTACTCTTACAGAATGGAAAATGCAGGAGACATGGACAGATCCCTAGATACATATGAAGTACCAAAGCTAAATCAAGACAATATACAAAGTCTGAATAACTAATATTAGCCAATGAAATTGAAAAGAAAAAAGAAAAAAACTATCAACAAAGAAAAGCCCAGGTCCTGATGGATTGACAGCTGAATTTTACAAGAAATTTAGGGAAGATTTAAAGTCAACTGTTCTCAAACTCTTCAATGAAAATGAAAGGGAAGCAATTCTGCCAAACTCATTCAGGGAGGCAAGTACTACTCTGATACCAAAATCAGAAAAGGACACAATCACATCTCCCTAATGAACACAAGTGCAAACATCCTCAATAAAATACCAGAGAGATAACTTAGCAGACTAAAGCGCTTGCCTGAACAAGCTTAGGCAAGCACAGGAACCACAGTTTGATCCCTGGAACCATGTGCTGTGCCAGTCCCATCCCTTGGGAAGGTTGAGCTGGCCAGGGTCCAGGTGTAGTGGCATAGGCCTATAATCCCAGTGCTGAGGAGGCTGAAAACAGGAAGATCACTGAGTCTAAGTTGTGTAGTGAGACTCTGTAACAACAAACTACATTAAAAAACAAAACAAAAAAACCCAAAAATACCAAACAGGATACAGCAAATCTTCAAGATTATACATTATGACCAAGTGGGATTTATCCCAGGAATGCAAAGAACGTTTAATATGTGCAAAACCCTAAATGTAATACATGACATCAACAAAGACAAAGACAAAAACAAACAAACAAAAAATCATATGATCATCTCAATAGATGCAGAGAAAGCTTTTCACAAAGTCCAACACTAACTCATGATAAAAATACTACAGAAAATCAGAATAGATGGACTTTACCTTAACCTGACAAAAGCCATCTGTGACAAATCAACAGTCAACATTATACTTAATGGACAAAAATGGAAAGCCTTCACTTTAAAATCAGGAACAAGACAAGGATGCCCATTGTCACCCCTCTTGTTCAACATAGTTCTGGAAATATTAGCTAGAGCAATTACACACCAGAAAGACATACAAGGAGTATGGATTGGAAAGGAAAAAGTGAAATTATCATTAGTTTCAATCACATGATACTGTATATACAAGACCCCAAAAAATCCACTAAGAGACTTGTATATTTAATAACTAAATTCAGTAGTATAACAGAATACAAAGTCAATGCTCAATAATCCATAGAATTTCTAGACATAACCATGAGCACAACCAGACAGAAATTATAGAAATCATGCCTTTCACAATAACACCCCCTAGAATCAATTTCACAAAGGAAGTAAAAGTTTTATTTATTTATTTATTTATTTTTTGTCTTTTTGAGACAGGGGCTCACTATGCAGTTCAGGCTGACCTTAAGCTCACTTTGTAGCTCAGGTTGGTCTCAAACTCACAACAATCCTCTTGCCTCAGCCTCTCCCGAGTGCTGAGATTATAGGAATGCACCACCACGCCCAGCTGAAGTAAAAGTTTTATACTAAAAATTATAGTACTCTGAAAAAAAAAGAGAGATCAAAGAGGATTTCAGAAAATGGAAAGATATTCCTTCCTCCTGGATAGGAAGAACCAAAATTGTGAAAATGGTCATACTCTGAAATTGTTATATAGATTCAATGCAATCCCAATTAAAATACCATTATTATACCTCACAGATATAGAAAAAAGCATTCCTGAAACTCACCTGGAGGCAGAAGAGACCTAGAATAGCAAAAGCCATCCTGTGTAAGAAGGACAAGCAGGAAGAATCACAATACTGGACTGGAAATTATACTACAAAGCTACTGTGATAAAATCAGCATGGGGCTGGCATAAAAATAGGTCTGAGGATCAGTAGAACAGATTAGAAGATGTAGACAAAAGTACAAGCACATTTAGCCACCTTATCTTTGACAAAGGGGCCAAGCATGTTCACTGGAAGAAAGATTGCCTGTTATATGAATGATGCTGGCAATACTGGCTTTCTACATGCTGACAGCTTGAAATAGATCAATGCTTATCACCATGCACAAAACTAGTCAAAACGGATCAAAGATTTAAATATTAAAACTGAAACACTATATCTTCTAGAAGAGAAAGTAGTAGAAACCTTAAGGACACAGAAGTATGTAAAGAGTTCATAAACAAAAATCAAACTGCACAGGAAATACTTCAAAGAATCAACAACCAGGATCTCATCTTTTTGAAAAGCTTTTGTATATCAAAAGAAGTCATCAACAGAGCAAAAAGAAAACCCAAGAATTGGAAGACAATTATAGCACACTTTCTGCCAGACCAAAGACTCTTATCTAGAACATATAAAGAATTTTTAAAAAATCAGACCTCCAACATTCAAAGACCCAATCTAAAAATGGGAATCTGAGATGAATATACACATGACAAAGAAATACAAATGGCAAATGAATATATGAAAAAATGTTGGGGCCTTGCAGATAACTCAGTTGTTTAAAGTGCAACTTGGGCAAATCCAGTCAGGTGTATAGGACTACGGTTCAATTCCCAGTTCCAGAAGCTACTTAAGGCAGCCTGAAGTAGAAAAAAAAAAAAAACCTCAAATTTTATGGTTGGCCAAATAGCTCAGTGATTAAAGCACCGCAAACAGGCACAGGAGACAGGGGTTCAATCCCCAGGTCTGTGTGCCAGCCCTGTCCCTGGGGCTTGCTGAGATTGTAATTGAGACTAGGAGTGGTGACACACACCTGTAATCCCAGCACTTGGAAGGTGGTATACAGGCGGATCACTATGAGGCCAATCTAGTAATGAGACCCTGAACACCCTGTAGACTCTTCCCTAAAATACGGGGGGGGGGGGAGTAAAAAAGAAAAAATGTTTAACATCATTGGTCATTCAGAAGATGCAAATTAAAACAATGAGATACCATCTTATGCTGGAAAGAATAGCTGTCATCAAGAAGTCAACCAATAATAAATGCTGTAGAGGCTGCGGTGAAAAAGAAAGGGTCTTACTACTAAATCAGACTCACAGTGATCCACCTGTTTACAGCCTCCCAAGAGCTTGGATTACAGGCGTGCAACATCAAGCCCAGTCTCAATTGCCATCTTAGCATGTCTCAGGGGTGGAACCAGCCTAGCGGGCCCAAGAATTGAACCCCCGGCACTTGTGCCTACTTGCAGGCACTTTAATCCACTGAGCTATTTGGCAGGCCTAGTGGCATCATGTAACTCAGCAACCATTATTGAATTCCTATTAGTTTTTTCAGTGAAATATTATTTCTAATGGTATTTTTTCCTATCACTATTTTTTTTTTTTAATTTTTTATTTATTTGATACAGGGTCTCACTCTACAGGTCAGAGCTGCAGCGAACCTTTTTTCAACTTCCCCAGAGCTGCTTAACCACACCCACCCAGACTCATTGGCAGTGTGCAAGGAGGCGGGGCCCACGTGGTAGGTAGTGCCGGGGATCAAACTCAGGTCCCTGAGCCTGCCTAAGTAGGTGCTTAGTCTATGGTCCTACCGTTTTTGTATTCTTTAAAAAAAGATTTGAATAAAATGTACTGTATGCATTGAATACCAATATCAAAAGTAATTAGACAAAAGCAAAACTTTTGTCAGGTAGTGCATGCCTTAATTCCAGCAATTGAGAGGTCAAGGCCAGCCTTGACTACACAGATGATTCAAGGGTAGTGACAAGCAATGTGAGACTGGCACAAACTCCCTCCATTAAAGCACTGCCTCAAAAAACACTGTCACTTATGAAGGAGGCCTTTGAGTTGGTAAAAATTTATTGTTGTACAGTATAACTAATAAAAAACTAACAATATCCAATACACTTTTTAACTAAAAGGTCAATAGCTTACATAATATACATAAAAAAGCTTCAAACTCCACCTTTCATCAGTCCACATATATGTTGATTCATGATAGAACTGAGGTCATGTCTCTGTAGGAAATAAATATCTGTTTCAGTTAGATTCATAGAGGAAACAGGTATGTACTTTGGAAACCTGGATTATATACTCTTCTAAGTACAATAATTAATTTAGCAACTTAAATTAATAGAATGAAAAAGACAAACCTAAATTCCTTGAGAACTCATAGTGATAAATGTTTTAGATGTGAAAAAAGTGTTTCCTCAGAAGAAATTCAACTAATTAGAAGGGTAAGTAGAAATACACAAAAATCATGGGAAATAAACACAAATATACTTACTGTCTACACAGTATAATTATTTTTTATGGGGAGCAAAGATCAATGAACACAGATCTCAAAAAATTACTGTAACATATCTACCTCAAGGTAAAATACAAACAATAAAAAGAACCAATATTTTTTGAGAAAATCATTTAAAAAATGCACGAGCAGGGAAGAAAAAAGTTAAGTAGACTTAATCCAAATAGAGAATAAATAAATATACTCTACACTCCTTTCCTTTCGAGTTAACCTCTTTCCACTGGCTGGAGAAAACATGATGTTAGTATTTGTGGAGATCAATGTCAAATTGCAAGACCTATGGAATGGGTGAGAAAGCGCTCTGCTACTGAGTTACACATCAACACAGTGCACAATAGTGAAGTAGAAAAACAAGAACAACAAACCATGCAAGCATTTCTTTTGAAAATTTCTAGAATTCTCACTTATTGAAAATTCCAAGGAAGAAAAATAAAAGAGCACAATTCATAGAAAATCACACATGGTATACTTTTTTTAACAGTCACCAAAGTGAGAGAGTACCTTCCATGAAGTAAGCTTTGAGTCAGGTAGGGCTTTAATCACCTGGATGCTCTCATCCATTATTGAAGGCCAAATGATTCAAGTTCTGAATATTCCCAGGATATAGAATAATTCTTCATATTTGCAATTTGGAGTTCACAGACTCAGTCATTTAGACTTTTCCTCAGAAGCTAAGTAATAAATGTTTGTGGAAATCCTTGCAATTCTGCAACAACCACAAATAACAATAAAAACAATTGTTTTTCTGGTGGGATTTATGAGTAGCCAATCCAAGCACATTACTTAGTTTTCCATGCTGGTGACTGGCTGTTACTCTGTAAAATATCTTCAGAGAGGCACCAGCATTTCTGCATTATGACAGCATATTGTACTTAGCTGTCTCCAGTGGACTCAGTTTTGTTCTTCTTAAAGTGCGAAGGTCCCTAAGTTGCTGCCAAAATGCCTCACATCTCTAAAGCCTTAAATAACATAACTGTGGGAGACACTATATATTTAGGGTTCAAACTATAAAATCAGTCATTCATAGGCATTTTCTGAACATCTCTGAAATTCACAGCTTTTCATACATACTTCCTGTAGGAACATAATCCTTGCAAATTTATTCATTTATTTTTTACTTTAAACAATTTATTTAACTGAAATGGACTTACATCTGTTTCTGAAGTGACTTCCATTTATTTTGATTCATCTCCCTCTTGTGATTTATAGGATTTTCAAGCCAATATAAATATTCTATAAATATTGGAAGACTTGTGTACACAACTGCACAATACCTCAGCAATATCTTTCAGCAAGAAAAACACTGAAGATTAAAATTAGGTATAGTGAAAATCTGCTGTAGATATTTCTGAGGTAAGAAGGCACCACATACCTGTTCAACTAAGAAAAAACACTCTTATAATATAGTTAGATATTTTAATACATTGTTATTATTGCTAAATCTCCCCAAGAATTTTGAAAATAAAATGTACTGCAAATATTTAAACACTAAGTTAACATTAAAAAAAAAAGTATGAGTTTTTATATCAGCCTAGGCTTC
Source organism: Ctenomys sociabilis (assembly GCA_004027165.1). Classification (NCBI taxonomy): domain Eukaryota; kingdom Metazoa; phylum Chordata; class Mammalia; order Rodentia; family Ctenomyidae; genus Ctenomys; species Ctenomys sociabilis. The sequence goes on along the minus strand of PVKA01009747.1, from coordinate 11,041 downwards.
ATAATGAGCTCAAAGCCAGCCTGAACTACATAGTGAGACCTTGGTGTCAAACAACAAAATTAATTCTAAATTTCTCTTGGCTTGCTAAGATATCATTTTCCACTCCCTGTTTAGGAAAATGACAATCTTATAATTAAACCAAGAAAACAAATTCATAAGTCCTTAAGGTACATACATTTTTACACACTTGTTACAAAAGCAGGAAAAAGACAAGATGCTTAGGGATGAAACCTGCTTCAGTGCAGTTCACCAAAATATCCTCACTCAGAAGGCTGAACATACTCCCAAAGTTATACACAATGCACAGTGCCCAAGTAGCCCAGAGCAGGTCAAACACAGGCTTGACAGAAAAATATGAGAAATCAATTTAAATCTGGGGCTTCTACACCTATTAGCCATCTTCACAGGGAGAAATTTCATGCCCTCAGTCTCAATTCAGAACAGACGCACACATCCACAGTCAGTTCAATATTGATCTTTGTCTTTTCCCAGTTGGTCTTTTGAATCTAAATGTGCACTGAACACTAAGCAATTCTCCCCCAACAAATCATGGGCCCCAAAGTCAATGTATGGTGTACTCAGTGACCCAAGCTCTTGTTTTTTTTACAGTGCTATAGATCAAACTCAGGACCCTGAGCTTGCCAGGCAGGTGCTTGAGCCACTGAGCCATATCCCAGCCCTGATTAGTTCAAAACACAACTCTAGTACACTACTTCAAGTGAAGACTGATGTCCAAAATATGTGACACTGAGTCTTCTGGATCACCACTACCAAACAGGAGCATAATGCCTCCAAGCAGCTTATAATTAAAAGGATGGTTATTTCTATTGCTTGAAAAATTATGACAATCTTAGGTTTTCTCCTTCATTCAAAGATTCTAGGAGTCTAACCCTAAAGTGCCTGGCTGGCAAGTGCAAGGAACTTGGGTTGATTCCCAGAACCCTGGGCGCACAGTACTGGCTACTGCAGCCAGGTATGGCAGCACAACTCCATAATCCTAGCACTTACAAGGCTAAGACAGAGCAAGACACTGTACCAAATAAATGATTTTTAAAAATTCTACTATACACATAACCTCAAACACACAGATCCTTATCTAGAGGAATTACAAAGGTGTCTTTTAGAGTGGCATTCACAACGGAAAAAGTTACATTTTTGACATAAAACAACTGATAATGTTCGATGCAACTAAGTACTATGATCATAGCATATAGTTGTGATCACCTGTAATCTATCACTGTGGGAAGCCAAGGAAGAGTATAGAGCTTTAAGCTCAGGGTAGTGAGGCACAACATCAATTCAAAACACTGACAACTGAAACTGTAAAAGGCCTGGATACTCCTTGAGTGGTTTGTGGCAAATCTTTACTACCATAAAAAATACTCTGTAATCATCTTTATACAATGTAACATCTTCCTCATTAAGCATAGGTAACAATGCCTAATGAATTTTCAAGCAAAAACAACAGAGAGACACAATTTCCACTTATGGTTCAAAAATGATTAGGTCATTGGGGCTGGGGAGATGGCTCGGTAGAGTAAATGCTTGCCTGGCAAGCACAAGGGCCTGAGTTTAATCCCCGATTCCACTAAAAAAAAAAAAAAAAAAAAAAAGATTAGGTCAACTTAGCAGTAACAAAAGAATTCTTTATATAACTTTATATAAATTTCTTTCTTCCAAGACTACAATTTTGAGCCACTTTCAAACTGAGCCAGCATAGAGTCCCTCCTTTAATTCATAGTAATAACATTTTCCGAGGAAAACTATTACTTCAAGAGTTCATTTCGCCACCCATCACTCTGTCTTGCTTTCCTCATTGTATCTAATCTACTTTGCTCCTCCCGGCACAGAACAGAATTTTATTCATTCTCATTCATATGCTTGTAGACCCATACCTGATGCTTTACCATTTAATGTGTTTTGAGACAGTGTATCTCTTTCTGGTTCAGAGAAGCCTTGAACTCACTACGCAGGCCAACCTGAACTTGAACTCTTGACATTCCCCCTGCCTTAGTCCCCTAAGTGCTGAGACTACATGCATGTGGGACTACACTTTGCGAGTATGCCATTTTCAAAGTAATGTCTATAAAATATCCATGAACAAGAATAGTTATGTGAGAGATGGTGCTTCCCTATCTTTTCACCCATGAAAAAAATCACCTGTGGATGTCCTACTTCCAGAAGATTCAAAGTTTGGATTTTACAGTCAGCTCTTTCTGGAAATTGTCCTTCATACCAATACTTTCATCTTTCTTTCTTTACATAATTTCCTATCACTTTTTTTTTTTTGCCAGTCTAAACCATAACAAATTATTATTCCTTTTTTTATTGCATGGCTCTGGATATAATACAGAAGCTGAAGGGCCGGTGGTATAGCTCAGCAGACTAAACGCTTGCTTAGGTAAGCGCAGCGGCCAGGGTTCAATTCCTGGTTCCGCATGCCGCGCCAGCCCCGCCTTCGGGTGTGCTGAGCCAGCGATGGAGTCCGGGCGTGGTGGCCTGCGCCTGTAATCCCAGTTTTAGGGAGGCAGGAGGAGGCAGGAAGCAGGAGGATCACTGTGAATGTGGGCTGCATAGTGAGACCCTATCAAAAAAAAAAAAACCCTAAAGAAAAAGAAGCTGAAGCAGGCTTGGCCATGTCCCTAATAGTGGCCTCATCACACACAGTGTTAAATATTTCCTTTTTTAAATGCAATTTGTAAAAACTCTGAAGTGTTTAGAAATTTTGGAACTTACACTTATTACCATAAAATCCAGACTGTTTGAGATCCTGTAGCTAAACTTTCACCAAATTTGGTATAATTAGGTGATTTAACCACTGTCCTTCTATTGAGATAAAATATCAAATGCCCACAATTTAGAGAAGTTTACACTGGCTCAGTTTCAGCTCATGTTCTGCTAGATCCAAGGTAGAAACATGACGGGGAAGTGGGATGCAGAAGGGAACGTGCTCAGGCACAAAGCCTGGAAGGGAAAGATGGGAGGCAACGCAAACAAGAATATCCTTTTCCAGGCTTTGCACCTGGAACATCTCCAACAACGAGCACATGCAAACACTGAACTCAACAATGAATGAATTCACTAATGAGGATGGGGCTTTGGAAGCCAATCAACTTTCAAATTCTTGGGACATTTACCTGGTCTGCTGCTGGGAGAATACAGGACACTGAACACTGCATCCTCTCACTCACACAGAAGCCTCACACATGGATCATGAGGATCATTTCAACCCAACTGCATGGTGATGAGTGGGGCTACAGGTACTGAGGCGGCATGGGCAGGGCTCTGAACATGGTGAAGTCACCTCACTGGGACAGGATGCTTAGGTCCTGCCAGATGTCCTTGCCCTGCTCAGAGGAAGAGAAAGGACCAAAAATGTGCACTGGTGACAGCAGACATAGGAACAAAGATTAATCATCTGATCCAGGAGGCCTAGATCCTGTCACAGCACATTCTGCCCACTCCACGTTGGGTCATTTGGCCTTACTTTGTTGCATTTTGAGGGATGACAGTACCTCAGTACCTTCCCACACAGCCAGTCAATAGAATTCATAGGTACAAGCATGCTGAGCCAGGTAGGGAGTCTCTCAGACACACACTGGGAGCTTCTGACCACAGTGCTCTGCAGAAGATTGTGTCTGGCTGCACAGTGCATACAACAGAAACTCTTCCTCATGATGAAGTCTGCTACACTTTCTGCCTTATGAGCCAATAGGGAGATGAATAGCAATACCATAGCTGCTTGACTGGAGTCCAAATGAGGCATGAGACAAAACCCTTTGCAGACCAGGTTTCTCCCTGGACATTAATTTCAGCCATCCTGTTGGATCACTGCATTGAAGCTGGATTTGCTCCTAGCTTTGTAGAGCTGCCTGTCTCCTTACTGTACTCATGGGTTTTCTTATTGTCACTGAATGTAGAGTCTCAACTACCACTGAACTTCCAAGTCAATGTCACATGGAGAAAACCATTAAACCTGAAGAAGAATCTGGGTTCAGGCAAGGGGAGAACACACTGTAATGGAAAGAAAAGCCTAAAGTTGCCAGGGGTGCAAAAAATTCAGGCATTTAGCTTCATGGAAAACTTTCTTGAAATTCATTGACACATTTTCAGTAAAAAAATAAAAATTATGCCCAAAAGGGAATACCTATTTAATAAGTGAAGAAGTTGCCATGATGTGATATTATTATATAAAGGAATCAGGATGAAAGAAAACAAAATATTTCAAATGCCTCAGAATGAAACATATTTCAAGTTCACAAAGATATATAAGCCATATAAAAGACACAGATTGAAACTTCTCTTTCAACATCATAATTTTCCCATAGTCAAGTTCTCACTTGGAGTCTTGTGATGGGTAGACTTACTGCCAAATGTATTGGCTTGAGAGAAGCTTAGGACATTAATAAAGTGCATGTCTGGGGCTGTCTGAGTAAGGTAAAGGTATCTGACCTTGGCAGTTCCTCTGAGGCTTTCTCCCTTCATCTCAGGCTCTCTCTCTACTCAATAATTTCTACTGGAAGCTTTAAGGAACTGGAGCTCAATATCCAAAGCAATGTCAGATACCCTGGTATCTGACAGAGAAAAAGAGGCTTCCTTCCTTCCCTTCTAATTCATCTTGGGTGCAAACCCTATTCAGGGTGGACTGTTGCTGCTTAGTTTGTATCCTACAAGACAATTATCCACAGAAAAAGATTTGTGTTTCCTAATCATCAGCAGGACATATCAAAATTAATGACTACAAAAACCTAAATGAGTGTTTCTGTAAACATTCCCTTTACAGATATTTTTTATTCATATGTACAAATTTTATTCTGGAGTCAGTGAATATTTGCAAGTGAAGAAGCAAATATTTTCCAGTAAAAGTCCTATGGCAATCAAAGTCATCTCCACAAAAAGATCAATCCACTAAACCATCAGTCTATGAAACCACTGCTTTCTGATACTCTGCAACTTGCTATGGTCAGTAGTCTTTAATGCTAAACATGGATTCAAAGCACAAGAATATTTTTTCTTTACAAAAAAAGCAAAGATGCTAAAATTCATCTTTAAATGACAAACTTACAGAAAAAAATTGTCCGTCTTTTTCCTGAGCATTGACAATGTCCTCATTCTCTGAAAATAGTCCCAATCTGCTTTCTAGTGACTGACATGCAGTTCATTTTTAAAAGCTATCTCTTTAATCTCACACCTCAGCTAACCCATGTAGCTGTTTCTATAATAAACCCTAAGCATATTAGAAGTTCTTCTATGTCAAATAGGATAACTTCCATACATTTGAATCTTCTTGAAGCTAAAATACATTACTCAATTTAAACCATTCATTTAATGCAGTGTTACAGGACATATGACAACATTTTTAAATTTAGGTTAGGTGCACATGTTTTGTAGCTATTATCAATGGCTTGTCTCAGTACACAAACAAGAATTCACATCAAGTATTACATTGGGTCATCGTCTATGGATTCTGACCTAACAGCTTCTGAGGTTTTAAAGAAGAAACCAAAGAACAGAAAGGGGTGGGAGAGGGGAAGGGTTAAAGTATGAGAAAGAGAAAGGACAGGTGGATGAGAAAGAATGAAGAAACATGGAGGCCATGGTGATGCTATTAACTGCTCCTGTAGCCAAAATACTCTAAGGTAAGTTTTATGGATAAGGCCTTTTTCTGTTGTTCTGTATTCTTGTTTGTGAGGTCAACCATGAGGATTCTGACTATAGTATGTGGGACTTTTCAAGAAGCCTTTGTTATTTCCAAAAATGGGATAGACAATATGACAAATGAAGAGACAGAGTGCTTTCACAGCTTCAGTATGGTAAACTGCACTTGAGAAGGAGGCTGTCTACTGTCCCTCAGCAGAGTGGATCCTTAAGACGTCTGTCACAATAAACACAGGACAATAGTATGATACTAAATGACCAGTAAGTAAAACTTATTACAACTTAGCGTTAACTGCAAAATGTGGCAGACAACCCTGTTACATTTAGATTAACACAAGACAGGGACAAAACTGCTACTGCCCTGATGTGCTATAACTGAAGAAATTCGTAAGCATTACTTTCACAGCATTGAGAAAGAAATCCAACTACCTCAATTCAAAGGAGGGAAAGTTTCTTTCTGTTAGGTTTGTAGAGGTTCCAATGCATAGTTGGCTAGCTAGCTCCAAGGCAGGGTGGCTCTGCACAGGGTCACAGCACACAGGAAGCTTGCCCATGGCATGGCACTCAGAAGTGCCAAGCCATCAAAGAAGCAGGAGTGATATACCCTTCTAGGCTACACCCACAGTGACCTACCTCTTCTCAATAGGCTTTAACTCCCAACATCATACACAGCCATAAACTCACCAGTGGATTAATCCATAACCATACCCCCGACTACCACGACTTAGTCACCTTCCAAAAGTCCCACTTCGAGTACATGATGCTTTGGAAAAACATCTAGACTTCAATCATAACCTCTAGTTAAATACAAAGGAAAATGGGGAGGGGGCTATATTACAGAAGTCACTTCATATATAAAATACATATTCATTCCCAAATATGCATATATATATATATATATATATATATATATATATATATATATATATATATATATCTTCTCTCACACTGTCAAACTAAAATATGCATAAATCCATTTACTAATTGCTAACACAGCCTGGTATATAAATGTCAGGGTTAACACCTTGACAGAACAAAGAAGGTTAAAGGACGTTTCCTAAGAATTTGCATGAAGGCAGCAGAGAGGGTCAGTGGCCAATCCAGGGGTCTTAGAGCCAAAAATTGACAATTAAACTATGACAGCTCTCAAGGGAAAGGGTCCTTGCTTGTCATATAATAAAAGGTTACAATAAACACTCTCAAATGCCAGCTCCAAGCTACCTACCTTACTCCAACAAAGTAAGCTAGCTGTGTCTTCATGTTTCTCTCCACTTTCTAATATAGTGATTTCATTTTCCCTTCTTAATGTATGTCTTTATATAACTTTAAAAATCTCACATTAATATAATTTACTCTCATAAGATATGGTATAAGACTACAGCTGAAAAAATAGGAACTTTTAAAATGGCTTTGATTAGTTGTAAGTGAATATAACACTAGGAAATTGGAAAACATTGGGACACAATTGCACCATATTTCTTTATGGTGCAGTTGAAACAACAGAAAACAGAATCATAAAAAATTGCCAATAGAAATAAAAAGGTAGAAAAAAAAAAAACCCAGAAAGATTATTGAGTATTAGAAGAAGAGCAGAGGACACCAAGATGGCGCAGTGGCGAGTAGTGAGAAAAACCTCTATCCAGACAGTAGAATACTGCTGGGAGTGGCTGAAGCTGGAAAACGATCACTTGTCGGAGTGCAGGGCCAGGCCAGAGTGCTGAAGCAGTCAACACTTGATTTCTGTATTTACGTTTCTTTTTGTATTCTGGTTAGAAACGGTTTTACAACCACAAAGGATCTGACTCAGGGTGCTACTTGGAAATCAAGTCTCAAACCTAGGCAGGACATGGAGTATGAAATAGAGATACCACAAATAGGGCTTAAACTGTCCGCCTTTCCCTCAATCAGATGAAAAATGAAAAAATTATTTTAAATTACAAGTGGCTAGTTCTAAGCAGCCAAGTGGAGAGGGGCTCAGGGATCTTAAAGCTGAGGGACCCATGCTCCTGCTCTAGGCAGATTCAGCTGGGAGGGATGTCCCAGCAGCTGCACACGACTGGTCCAGCCATCGAGGTTGGTGTGCACCACCAACTACAGTCCTGTGTACCTGGGGATAAATAGGAAGTTCATGACTATGGAAGGTGTGGCCTTGGCATTCACTATGCACCTTGCTGTTGCTATAAATCTGTCCACCTCAAAACAGTATCTATGTTTAAGATCTGGGCAAAAGAAAACATTCAGCAGTCAACAGCCAGAGCAATAGCCAGCACACACAGTGGCCATGGCTACCAGCTTACAGCCCGCATGTGGCTTGGGGAGGGCAAATGTGGGTGACAGAGTCCACTGAATACTAAGAGCTTACCTAGCCCTGAGGCAACAGAGTAAAAGCAGCAGCCTGAGGCACAGCCCCAAGAAGAAGAGGTCTCCAGGTTTTGCTTTTGACTGTACACAATAAATAAATAAATAAATAAATAAACATCAAGATTATAGTTCAACTTACGCAAAACACCGTTTAAATCACTTCAGATCCTTGTATTGCTCAGTTGATCATTCTGCTTAACAAGAGTCAAAAAATAAGTTAAAAAAGTTACAAAACATGAAATATTGGCTTTAAAAACAAATTAATTAGTAAAAAGAAAAACATTATAATGGGCTTTCAGATACAAGCATGTATGGCCTGTGAGTACGGCAGCTATTGGTCTGCTGTAACAGGTGCTGGACCTAGAGGAACACAAAGGGCCATTCCAACAGGAAGAGAGCTTCATAGAAAAGCAAGAAGACAGCCTGGGAGATAGCTTAGTAGCACAGCTTCTGCCTGGGCAATGTAAGATCATGAGTTTGATTCCCAGTACCAAAAAAAAAAAAAAAAAGAGAGAGAAGAAAAAGAAAATAGAGGCATTCTTTCCATTACAATGAACACTAAAAAAGAAGCTGTTACATTTTGTCTTAAGGTAATTAATTTGAAAGGCTGTACCAAATAAATAAATAAATAAAAATTTTAAAGCTGCAGAAGATAAGAAACAGATCACCTACAATGGAAAGCTCATCAAAATCATGGCAGATTTCTCAACACAAACCACCAAATGAAGAACTTGGAAGGGAAGTATTTCAGGCCCAGAAAGAAAATAACTTCCAACTCAGACTGATGTACCTTGCAAAACTAAATTTCAATGGTGAGATGAGATCCTTATCTCATGACAAAAACTGAAGAAATTCATGAGAATTTCAGACAGTCTAGAAAGACACACACACATACAACCATGGATTCAAGAACAATAGAAAGGAACCACCACAGAGAACAAGTAATTAAAAAAGGGAAAAAGTATGGACCCTATAGCAGGAAAATAACATGACAAAAATTAGCCAATACACAGGACAGGACAGATAGTTCAGCGAACTAATGCACCTGCTTAGGCAGAGCACAGGGATGGGGTTTAATCCCGGGCACCACAAGCCATACAGGCCTCACACCTGGGGTGTGCTAAGATGGCAATTGAGACTGGGCATGCTGGCCATTCCTCTTGGGAGGCTGAAAACAGGAGGATCATTATGAGTCCGATCTGTGTAGTAAGACCCTTAGAACTTGTACTAAATACATAAAAAAAAAAAAGATAAGCCAATACATATCAGTTATGACTATCGATGTAAATGACCTCAATTCACCAATCAAAAACAACAGACTAGCAGAGTGGATTAAGAAACAAAATCCAACAACATGCTGTATACAAGAAACACATTCAACTCAAAAGGAAATTCACAGACTGAAAGTCAAAGGATGGAAAATAATTCTCCATGCCATAGGAAGCCAGAAAAAAAGCAGTATTTTGGTTGCTGACAATATCAATTTCAAACCAAATCTCAGGGCTAGGGAGATAGCTCAGTAGAGTAAGCACTTGTTTGGCAAGTGCAAGGGCCTGAGTTCAACCCCCAGTTCCACCAAAAAACAAAAACAAACAAACAAAAAACTCATTCAACAAAGAGATAAAGAAAATCACTACATACTTAAGTGAAAACTACAGAGGAAGAGGTAACAATTATAAATGTATATGCACCCAATGTAGGAGCACCCACCTACACAAGACAAATTTTAACAGATGTGAAAAATCAAATGAGCAAAGTACAATTGTAATAGAGGACTTCAAAAGTCCACTGTCACAAAGAGGTAGAACAGCTAGGCAAAAAGTCAGCAAAGAAATAATAGAACTAAACCAAATTTGTGAAGAAATGGACTTAGTAGAGCTTTACAGTATGTTCCACCAACAGTAGAATACACATTCTTCTCAGCTACACATGGGACATTCTCCAAAATAGACCATATACTAACACATAGAACATGCTTGAGTAAATGCAAAGGTATTGAAATTATCCCATGCATACTATCTCACTACAATGCAATGAAACTAGAAACTATCGACAAAAGAAACCACAAAAACACAACACATGGAAATTAAATAACAACCTCTTATATAACCAAAGAGTCACAGATGAAATTAAAGAATTTAAAAATATTTGCAATCAAATGAAAACACAGATACAACTTAACAAAACCTATGGGATACAATGAAAGCTGTCTTAAGAGGAAAATTTATAGTAGTAAATTCATACATTAGGAAAACAGAACAAGCCCAATAAATGATTTTATCCTGCACCTTGAACTCCTAGCAAAAGAGCAAGTCAAGCCCAAAGAAGCAGGAAACTATAAAGATTAGAATAAAAATTAATGCAATGGAGATGAAGAAAGCAATATAAAAAATAAATTAATAGTTAGTTTTTTGAAAGAATAAAATTGATGTAAAGCCCTAGCCAACCTAATCAAAATAAGAAAATAACCCAAATTCATGCACTAAGGAAAGAAAAGGGCAAAATCACTATAGACCCTAAAGACATTCAGAAGAGCAATACCCACTTCCAAAATTTTTACCCTCATAGGATGGAAAACACAGAAGAAATGGACAATTTCCTAGTTATATATGAAATGCCAAAGCTGAGTCAAGATGATATACAAACTCTGCATAACTCAATAATGGGAAACAAAACTGAAAATGTAATGAAAAAATGTAGATTCACAGCTGAGTTCTACAAAAATTTAAACAAGACTTAATAACAAATTTTCTCAGAGTCTTCAATGAAATTGAAAGGGAAGTGATCTTCCCAAGCTCATTTCTGGAGGCAAGTATTACTTTATTTTATTTATTTTTTTTTCCATTTATTTTTATTTTATTAAAATACAAATGTCAATCAGACAGTTTCAAAACACCTTAACCATACAGAGTCGATGAATTAATACATTGCAAACTGTTTTCATAACGTTTTGGTATTGTACAAGGTGCATACATGATATTATATTTACAGGTTTTTTTATAGCTGAATTATATCAAAAATT